>CM068593.1:10679205-10766705 GCA_035048485.1 Pteria penguin | reverse complement strand
CCATTGTAAGTTACGATGTTTAGTAAAACGCAAAATACTCGTAAATTACGTTTACGTCTACGTCTACGTCTACGTTTGGGCTTACGATCTTTAGTATATCCGCTCGGTGGATCCAAAATCAGTGAAAATTGTCCCAACTTCTACTGGACCCAGTCGCTATGACATCATAATATAATCTTTTAGATTGATTGATTATTGGTTTACGTCACTCCAAGATTATTTCACGTATATGGCGACGGCATCTTCCTGATGCACTGCACGGAAATGTTTTTCTTCCACTATGGACAGAAATATCTATAAAAATAGCTGGGAAAGATTTCCTTATCTTTATGGGGTGGGGTAAGATAACAAATTCACGTGAGTATTTTCGAAACCGGAAATAACGAACTATTTCTTTTGTTTTCGTCCTTCAATCCTTTTTACCAGCAACTCCGCAAAAACTGCTACTCATTTGCATTCTTCTCTATCAAAAACACCAGCAAATGTCGAAAAATTTACAGAACCTACCAGCCTGGCAGCCATCTATCCTCAAATTCCAAGCAGAATTTCTCCTGGAACGCACATTCAAATAATCCAATTCACTCTATTTTTTACGGAGCGTCAATCTATGGAGCTGAGGCACTTTTAATATTAATATGTCATTTTGCTCACATTCAAATCATAACACTAGTAATTGTTAGATGTTGTGTAGTCTTACACTCGCGCACATCTCTACAAACATTAGTACATTATAGTGGGCTGTGCTCGCTTGATGAAGTCAAATACGGAGTTGGAAAAGACAGGACATTTAGAATCAAATATATTGTGTAAAGTTTGATTATCGATTTATCAAATTGATTTCATGCATATAATTGTCTTATTGTTCAATATATCTTTAAAACTTATTTCGCCTTTTAGTTTATTTACAACGGCAGCAGATGGAATGTGAGGCGGTGATGGAGTGAGTAAATCGGCTTCATTCATAATCACTCGATATTTTCATCCGCTACTATAAAGTTTACTACGATGATGTGAGCGTTGCAGGATTTGTAAACTAACGTGGGAGAAAAAGAATCAACCACCACCACCAGTGATGGACAGAGATATCCTAACCCTCCTGTCAAAAATCTCAGACCGAGATTTTTGACACTCGGGTTAGATCTCTGTCCATCACTGATGGTGGTGATAGATTCTATTTACCTTTGCAACGGACCCACCCTAAGCAGTGAGAGATCATTTACGTGTCACGCCCACCTTAACACGAGACCTCGGTTTTAACCGTGACACGAGACATCGGTTTTTACTGTCTAGCCAGGACACCGGTTTGCTCAGGACGGGAGTCGAACCCGGGACCTTTGGGTCACGAGACTAGCACCACATCTATTGAGTCTTTATAATTTTTCAGCACTATTAGAGTAAAAAGTTTAACGCAGATTTCTACAATGTAAAGAATGAAAGATATAAAAAGAGGACAACTCGCAAATTCAACTGGATTTTGAAATATCAAACATTTTTCTCCAAACCACGGGTTCAAGCCCCTAAAATCGCAGTAATCTGAATATGACTCAATACATGGTCATAGAAACTTCCGTAGATAATCGGAACTAGTGAGCACATTGTAGGAAACCCACGGTCGGTTGTGTTTCTGTAGATGCATTTAAGACCACATAGCACTGAAAGGGAGGATACTCTTATAACTTTACAAATAATGAAACTGAAATTAAAATATCATCTATACAACAATGTTTTCACTATATCAAAGTGTCAGATCAACGTATGGTGAATGCATGTCACTTAAAGATAATGGCAAAATAAAAAAAAGGGAAAAAGCATAGTGTAGTCAAAGATTACCACACTCACCTCAGCACAGTACTTGTCATACCAAACAAGAAAGGTAGGAAGTTTTATAGGTCATTGTAATCTTGAACCGAGTCACTCAAGCGGAAAATGTAAGTAAGATGCATCATCAGAAGAATGTGCTTAAGTCAGCATCCCAAGATCATTCTATGGTGTCACTTTGGTAACTGGTTGGTACCTCTACTTTCTTCAATAATGAATTACTCCAAACTACTTAACCGAGTCACTCAAGCGGAATATACATGTATAGGTCAGATACATAATAGTGTCATGTTTTAATTTTTAAATTTACTTGGGGGTGGTAAATACAAAAATTAGAACATGACAATGTAAATGCAGTTATCGTCTGGAAACTATTTTCACTTATCAATGCCTCAAGACCTTGACCTTCAACCTTTTTATCCCGAATTCAATAGGGCACATCCTCGGCTCATGGGAAATATTCGTGTCAAGTTGCATTAGTATGCATAAATAGTTGTAGGAGTTACAGTTCGGAAACCATTAATACCCTAGATTTTATACTTTTCTTTTAATATGACCTTGATCTTTGATCTCTTGATCCAGAAATCAATAGGGCATATTCTCATCTCATGGGAAATGTGTGAAGTTCCATAACATTAGGTGGAATGTAAGTAAGTTATTATAGCCGGGAAACAATTTAACTCATCAAGGCCCTATGATTTTAGCCTATGACATTTTGACCCCGAAATCAATATGGCACATCCTCGGTTCATGGGGTATATGTGTGGCTTTTATTACTATACCTATATAGTTATAGGAGTAAGAGTCCGGAAACCACTCAAATACTAGATTTTTTTACCTTTTTCAATATGACCTTGACCTTTAACTTTTTGATCCAGAAATCAATAGGGCACATTCTCGGCTCATGGGAAGTACGTGTGTGACGTTTCATAAAAATAGATAGAATGTAAATACAGTTATCGACTGGAAACCATTTTCACCTATAAAGGCCCTATGACCTTGACCTTGGACCTTTTGATCCCAAAATCAATAGGGCACATCCTCGGCTCATGAAGAGTATGTTTATTAGGTTTCATTTATAGTTGTAGCAGTTAGAGTCGGAAACCAATAGCTGACGTCCGGGCCCCGCCGTCACCAACCTTCCTCAAATCAACACTCAGCCTCAAGTCTGAGTATTTTCCTCAATTTTCTTTCCTCAAGTCACCGTTACCACCCAAATCTGAGTTTTACTCGAGACGGATATTTGAGTATTTGATATTTAAGTGAAATTTCATAGGTACCTTAAGTATTTCCTCAAGGTGAAAAATTTAGCGGAGAAGCATCGCAGACGACATGGTTTGGTAGGGATGCTTGAGAGATGAGACAACAAGCAACGAAAGAGAGTTATAAGGGATCGTTAACCCTTAGAATGCCAAAATCGCGTCAAAGCCAAAACTACAGTTGGTGACGTCGGCATGACGTTGTGCATGACGTCAATCAAAGAACGATAGTTTGCGCTCCATAGTCTAGGCACTATCCTAGATAAAATGACGTCATGATTTTATCTTGATAAGCTAGCTCAGTAGCTGAAAAAGCCATCATGGAAAGAAATTGCGCACTTTCTATCATAAATCATTTCACCAATTATCGCTGTTTTACTTCCAAACATATAGATCTACATCTTTTCAGATTTTTATTATTTATTTATGTATTTATTTATTTATCTATTGATTTGCATCGAGGAAATATAAAGTCGAAATGTAAGGTAAAATTTAAAAAAAAATTAAAAAATGACCGCATGACGGGTTAAATTGAAAAAAAAAAATGTAAAATACAAGGAATGATTTTCAATTTTCCGTTGTCTTTACAGTGCTGAACTAGACGGTCTGTAATTCATCGCAGGGTAAAATACAAGAAATCATGTATGATTTAACCCCTCAAATACATTATAATATCGCACAGGGTAATTGTTCATGAACATACAGCTTTGTCAGATGTCTTCAGTTTTCTGCAATCGAAGATTCGGAGAGCATATATATTTTCGTCTTTCCCTCTGTGAAATACTGACGTGGACTCCCCCTCACGCACACGTTTTAATCATAGTGAGATGCATGATGCCGCATATATGCTGTCCTTCACTTTAATGGAAGAAGAAGAAGCCTGACACTTTATTTGGAAAGTTGATACCTTTATCACTGCCGCTGAGAAAAAAAAAAGCGCGGCATATGCCCCCTATGAAGTATCAATTCTCATAGACAACACGTCTTATGAATTCGAAATTTGCATAACTACATGTCTCTGTGCAACATAAAATTTAGATTATTTTCGGATTTTTATTTCTTAGATTTATTTATCGATTTATTTTTTTGTATCGAAGAAATATAAAATTGAAATGTAGAGTGAAAAATTAAAACATGACCGCATGACGGTTTAGATTGAAAAAGGTGTAAATACAAGGAATGATTTTCACTTTTTCGGTGTCTATACTGCGCTGAACTGAACGGTCTATCGTTCATCGCAAAAAATAAAAGTAAAATACAATAACCCCTCTAAATCAGAGACATATATACACATATGTGTATATATGTCTCTGCTATAAATGCCCCTGTAATCGAAAATTCGGAGAGCATCATAGGTTTTCGTCTGTTCCTCTGTGTGTCTGTGAGTTTGTGTGTCCGCAAAAACATTAACCTTAGCTTTCCAATCTCATGAGAGAGACTTTATATTTGGTATGTATACTCAACTACTTTCAAATGACACCAAAGTCAGTGACCTTGTAATCTTTACAATATATATATATATATATATATATATATATATATATATATATATATATATATATATATATATATATATATATATATATATATATATATATATATATATATATATATATATATATATGTATGTATATGTATATGTATATGTATATGTAAATATGATATATATATTAAAGATAGATAAAATATGACCCACTACTGCGGTTTAATTTTCAACGAAGGTCACATTTTCACTCTAGGTCACCTTTTCAAGCGTGGTGGGATCATTAAATAGCTGAACGGACCAAATCGATTTGTAACGTTTTAGTCGACGGGTCAGTTTTCGACGGGGTTCACTTTTTAATGTTTCAACAGCATCTGCTTGATGAAAAAAAATATCAATTTTGGCCTTTGCAACGGACCGTTTCGAAGCAGTGAGGGATCTCTAACGTACCACGCCTACCGCGACACGAGGTCTTGATATTTACTGTCTAATCTGAAAGACAACACATCGGCAGGGATCGAACCCAAGACCTACCGAACTTTAGCCGACTCCCTGACCACAGTGCCACGCCGGCTAGATGTTTATTTATTTTATCTATGCCGGCGCAATTGTATCGTCAAATTTTCATTTTTACCATATCTTAACATAGGGACACAGTTGAACTGATTTTTTTCTACTTAATTAAAATATTTACAAATATTAAGCCAATTTTGAAGGCTAAATAGCTGTGGAAAACAGAATTATATTCCGAAATTTTCATGAGCATTTTTATAAATATTTCAAGAGAACTGTTATAAAACTTTGGATTTTATTTATCCCAAATTTTAAGTTACATTTTTTTTTTCTATTTTTGACACATTGCTTCTCATTGTAAATAATCAAGGGGGAGGGGAGTTAACTTCATATCTAAAGGTACAGTGTATATACAGACATTCGACTGGAATGAGGTACACTTTTAAGGTCACCCAATATATTAATGGGCATCATTTTCCGGTATCTTTCAAATCACAAAATGCATGGTACACAGATGAAGATTTTTATATTTATTTAGATCTATTTATTTATTTATTATTTTATTTTAGTTTTTATTTATTTATTTATTTATCTATTTATTTATTTATTTATTTATTGTTATTTGATGAAGAAAATCGAGAGGAAAAGCTATTTTATCAAAATTAGTGAAAATTTCAGGTAGATCTGCCTTGAAACTCTTTTCCACTGTCATATTATAGTTCAGGAAAAAATATGACGTCATATCTGTGTCAAGTTTGTAGCCTTAAACTTGACTGATTCGTGACGTGTGCATGACGTAAGATGCATATTTTACACTAGTTTACTGTACATGTACATGTGTTTTTACTTCTACAAAAGTTATGAATATTATTAGAAAAAGGAGTTCTTAGCGCACTTACATACAGGTAGGTAACAGATTCATAATGAGTATTGTGCTTATAATTTCGTATTTACAACCGTAAACTTTAACATTGATGACAGATTTACATGAATACAAGCATTTTCTTAATTTGTTTTAACAAACAAAAAGACAATAAGGTGAAATTACGTACTTTATTACGTAAAAATGATGCAAAAAAGAAAATCCGCGAAAATTCACTCATTAAAATGTAACACCTCAAATGAGTTGAGTATGGTTAAATCGACCTCAACTGAGGAAGGCCTCAACTATTTCGTGACGGCGATTTGAGGAGTATACTAAGTTGAGTTCACCTCAGCGATTTGAGTTGAGTATTGAGGTTGAGATTTCTAAAATTTTGGTGACGGTATTCTTATGTTTTTACATATTTTGTATGTATGATACTTGTTCAGTTTTATCTAGTATAACTCCGGTAAAATCGGAGATTATGTTACCTTGGGTATATACAGAAATCATAATACTGCAGTTTGGGTAGCTTGAGGTCTCGGCGAATTCTTTTTTTCTGTGACTATAAACAAGAAAGATAACTCTCATAAGGAGAGTTAGTCAATAGAAAGTAATATTGCAGCCATCTATGTTCTAAATATACGTCAAATGTAACGGTCAAGGTTATAAGGTCAGACTTTTTCATTAATATATTGCTAATTTTGGCCCAAACGTCATGGTTATGGTCGGCATTTTTCTATGCGAAAGTCAAACGTGAAGGTCAAGGTCACAATGTAACAAATTATGGTATTAATTCAAATGCATCACCAAAGGGAACACAAATGTAAAATATAAAAGCCCTAGCTCCCATGGTTGAATAATACAGCCAATGATCAATGTTGTGAAATGTGAAATTGAAAGGACCTTGCCACAAAAAACGTATATATAAAGTATGAAAGCACTAGCTGGTATGGTTGAAAATGTATTGTCCACAAACCAAAACTAAATTTTGTAACCGATCTATCGATCCAAAAATGCACGGGGAAAAGCCAAACATTGATTGGTAAGATTGAAAAAAGGTATCATTGGTGTAGAGAGTAAATTCAAAGCTGCATATGCGTAATGAATGTGTTTATTTATTTATTTATTTATTTATTTATTTATTTATTTATTTATTTATTTATTTATTTATCTTTTTATTTATTTATTTTTTTTTTATTTATTTCATTTTATTTTATTTCACAAATGTTGAAGAAAAATAAAATATTGATCTTTTACTCTAATGTTCTCTTGCGTAGAAGTAGTGCACATTGAAAATATATATCTCACATTATTAAATTTGCTCACATGAGAAAGGGACACTTTTAAATGTTGTAATAATTTTGAGTTGAATGAACACTCGAATACTGTGCTGAAACCATGTGTATGTGTTATTTATTAGTGGCATGAAGCAGTCTATTTATATGGAGTGCTATTCAGTCTATCGAAACATTTGTATATTTGTAATTATCAGAGATAATTCCAGCTATATCATTTGAACAGAAAGCGAAATGAAAGTTTATTATAGAAGTAGTCCACGATAAATCTTGTTGGAGGTGAAACGGGAGTTTTTGCTTAGTATTCATACCAAATCCATTGAATTGTTGTGAGAAAGTTGTCTATATTTTCACTCCTCTGAAAACATTGTTCAATTGTTTTATTATTTGCAAAAATTAAAGACGCATCCTTAGTTTGGAAAAAATTCCTGTCTCAATATGTTTGATTTATGCACAAATGTTCAGTCACATACCTCCAGGATGGCGGAAAAGGGAAGTAATCCCAGTTAAATTTTACGCATTCTAAAACTATTAATTGCTTTAACATAAAAACACAATGTGATGTCTTCCATTCTTACGTGCATAGTATATTATCATATGCAGGGGCGTAGCCAGAGTGCAAATGATGTGCACGCACCAGACAGGCAGGGGTTTGGGGGCTACCTTGAAGCCCCCAGTGGGTTCAGGGTGAAGTCCTGGTGGGAGCCCAGGGGGCGAACCCCAGCAGAAGCTAATGAATTTTAGTGTTTTAAAGAAGGATAAAGTCATTCTGAACTTTCATTAAAGGAATTACAACAGTACTATCAATCTGGATAGGAAAACGACCACCTCTCTCTCTCTCTCTCTCTCTCTCTCTCTCTCTCTCTCTCTTTCATGAGACACTACGGTACATTTTTGACAAAATGATGTGTACGCACGTGCGTATTTGGCGTAATGGTAGCTACGCCACTGATATGCGTCAGCAATCTAGGGCTTTCATAAAGCACCAGATATAGAAAATGTACAAGCAAAAATTTTTTAAATACATATTAGGTGTACCTAAATCTGCAAGTAATGATCTTGTATATTGTAAGCTGGGTAGATTGCTTTAAATTGTTAAAAAAAATTAAATTTTTTTATTAATGACACATGGATAGTAAGTATTCAAGACGAATTACGAAATCTTAGTTGATATTATCTATGGGACAGCGATATTCCAAAGATGCAGCTCATAAAATATTCGAACAGAGACTACACGATGCCTTCGGATATTTCTAAGTACTAGGCAAACATAGAAATATCTGAAGAAACAATAGAAAATGTCTGCTCTCTAACTGTAATGAAATTGAGGACGAGTTTCATTTTATTTTAAAATGTCCATTTTATAATAGCTTACGCTTTATATATTTTAAATCATATTATTTCAGACGACCAAGTGTTTTCAAACTGGTGCAACTTTAGCACACAAAATGTCAGAGAATTGTGTCCATTCAGAAAATACCTTTATTCTGCCAGCAAACTAAAAGCCAAAAATATCCAATTCGCTCTCTGTGATACATGACTCACTCATCAATGTATTATAATAGTTAACTGTATTTTGTATATATTGCATTTATGTGTTGTAAAATGTACACTGATATACCGTATGGTATAAAGAAATAAAGAATTGAATTGAATATAAGACATCTAGGGCGATAACATTAGTTGAATATTCAATATAAGACATCTAGGGCGATAACATTAATTGAATATAAGACATCTAGGGCGATAACATTAATTGCACGAACATCAAGTTCCCTTCTATATATTGCAGAGGAATGCTATCTATGATGATTGATGGATGAATGAATGGGTGTATGGGTGGAAGGACGGACGAACGGACAGACGGATGGATGGGTGGATAGATTAGATGGATGGATGGGTGGACGGACGGACGGACATACATACATACATACATACATACATACATACATACATACATACATACATACATACACACACATACATACATACATACATACATACATACATACATACATACATACATACATACATATGACCCAGACCTTCAATCCTCAAGTTCCGTGTCAACAAAGAACTCGGACTCTGGTTCTGATAGTAATGATTCACATGCACAATATGGTAGAGAACTGCAGGTTGTTGTGCCGGACGCACGAATCCACACATCCACCAAATATGAGCAGACATCATTATGGTTAGATTATAGTGGCTTATTAATAACAATAAGTTGTACTCTTGATAAATTATAGAAAATGTTAATTTGAAAATTCGATGCATATTTTCCCAATTTCACGGGCTCCGATCCCATTCCCAATATACCCCCCAAAATCCCTGGTAAATCAAGTGGTTATTTTTCATATGGTATACACAGCCACCCCCCCCCCCCCCCCACCACCACCACCAACATCGAGCTATTAATACGAATGCGTAGCAGCACGTGTACATACCTTAATTTGTGTTTTGCTACGGGCATACGCAATTTAAGAAATACATTCTTCTTTCATACATTATATGCTTGGTTATCGTGTAATTATACTTACGATAAATCCATTATCAAAATGATGCATAGACGTAACAAAATACAAAATACGATTCAAACTTATAAGTTCCTTACCGGTTCCTTCCATCTTTCCCCCTATCTGTAAGACTGCATGTCTGTCTGTCTGTCTGTCTGTCCGCCTACCCCTGTCTGTTTGACTGGCTCTGTCTTTCCGTCCGTCTCTCTACCCGTCTCTGTTTGTCTGTCCGTCTGTTTCTCTGTCTCTCCGTCCGTCTGTCCACTATAGTTTTCGCACTCAGGTATCAATCTGATATTTGGTATACAAGTAAGTATCAATGAGTTACACGTCAAGGTCGTTCCAGTTATATTCTGGTTGACCTATTATAGCGTAGTTATGGGACTTGTGTTTAATCAATCTTTAAATGATTTCGTTTGTCTGTTCAGATACAAACTGCTTCCACATATATAAAATTATAAAGAGATCTAGTACGTATATAAGTCCCCTTACACATGGACACACAGAGACGCACCCTTGTGAATTGTCTTATTTTCTTAGGACCTTTTAAGTCATACCACCATTCCTTAAAGAGACAGAGGGGGGGGGGGGGGATTTCGTCGCTTCCTATTGGTCTTCGTGTAAGGTGGTTTTTATTGTCGACGTCTTTAAACATGTACACCTTGCAAAAGATATAAGATATACAGGCGGCTTCTTTAATGAATTTTCTTACATACTGAGAGTTTTTATAAGTCCCATACCGGCTTCGCCGAAGGGGACTTATAGTTTGCACTCCATCTATTCGTCTGTCTGTCCGTCCGTCTGTCCGTTTTCCGCACTTTTTTCAGCCATTCTTCGATATATTCAAATGATTTTGGGTACATGAGTATATATTAATAAATTACAGGTCAAGTTTGAGTTTTGTGAGAATTTGCCTACTCTAGGAACAGTATTAGGCCCTGAACTTAGAAATAAGAAACACGTACATTTCAGTTTTCCGGTCTTTACGTACCTTCATATCCTGCAGGTAGGAAACTTTATTCCACCCCCTTTCCGATGCTTTAAGCTCTCAATCCTTAAGTCATTAAGGAATCCGAACGTAAAAAAAACTTGCGGAAAACCTTACGATTCATTGTGAAAATGTCTGCTGGCCTTTATCAAGCGTAGAAATTCTTTATACAATGTCTGGTGCATTTATGAGATATAATGCGCATTAGATATAATGCATTAATGTGCATTGTACGTAATAAATGCATCAGCCATTGTATCAAATTTTTCTACACTTGATAAAAGCCTGATAACTAAACCTCTTTTTTTTTTCTTCGTAATTGCGTGTTTGTGTTTTATTACTGATATTGGACTTCCCTTTGGAGGACTTTGAAGGATATAAGTGTATTGAAGTGTTTTAGAATGACGTAGTACTCTTCTTATTTCAATTCTGAATAAAAAAAAATCATAAAAAAAGATATTCTCATCAGAGAAATTCTGAACAATTCTAAGTTTCTCCATCACGGACTGTTTGGATTTCCTTGAGAGTTCACTTTGCCTCGATGAGTCCTTTGATGCTGATAGTCATATCATCCATGACCGTTCTCTCTGGGGATTGTTTTATCCCTGCTGTTACCCAAGGTAATGGTGATGTCTCTTCACAGGTGTGAGGATGCCATGTAGGTAATTTGAGGCGACAACATTGCGCCAACCTTTCCTTTTTGCATATAGCCAGGGGACGGTTATAATTCATACATTTTAAGTCTAATCATAGATTAAGTTAGTATCAAGTATCAAATTATACCAAATGAACTGCATATTAACAAGCGTTTTATATCAGTCGGAATAAATTTTAACATATTACATGTACATATTTTCATATCCACTTCTGGCATGACCAAATTCACTCCCCACAAAAGTGACTTGAGTTTGCAAAAATCCGTTTTCGTCCAGGGGTTTCTTTCTGGCTTTATTCGGAATCATTTCTTCACATTTCTACATATTTTTACAAGGGCGAACTGTTAAAGACCGAAATAAAAAGAGGTCGAATTGTTTGGTAACTTTTAAGTGATATTCCATTAAAAGATGTAGGGGTGATTTTTAGTTGACATATCCAATTTGATCTACCTATTTACATTCTATCCTGTATTTTCTGTTTCACGTCTTTTAAATTCATTAATGTAATGATACTGAACTTAACTAAGACTTTAAAACTATGATTCAAGGCTGTATGATAATTTTTATCTTCACATATAATGCGACACCCCTACCAAAAACTTGGATTCGTCGTGTTTTTCAGCTCAAGTACGCATGCCCCAAAAGTACTGTTAAATGACAGAAATAAAAATGTGAGAACATCTCACCCTAACCGTTATTAAAGGCGTTAAATATCCTATAATTAAGTGAAGGTCATATGACGTGAACAATGTCTGTTTCTTTGCTTCTCATTTTACATCACACTAATATAACCAAGTTGATTTTGGTTATATAAAGCATGCGCGGATCCAGAAATTTTTGCCAGAGGGGGTCCAACCAAAAAAGTTAAATTTTCTCTTAGACGAGGGGGGTTCCAATCCCAAAAATGCCCAAATATTACATTTTTTGGTAAAATTTTCGGATTCCCCCCCCCCCCCCTCTGTATCCGTGCATGTAAAGTCGTAGTTCTGGAATTTATCGTGACGAAACTGACGATGATTGTCACGTAACGAGGAACGAGCATGACGATGCGCAGTGAGACTGCAATGCCGTGGTTCCTGTATGACATTCTTGAATAGGTTCGAAAACGCGTGAAGTATAGATTTTCCGATATTTATTTTGGCGAGTTGGATATTGGACTCCAAAACTAAATTGTACAATGTATGATCAAGATTTTTATATCAAACAGTATCAACAAGTATACAAGGGGTGTTTGTATAAAAGATTGTGATAAGTGAAAATTATGTAATAGATAATTCAGCTATTCTATTGACTAAACATTTCTAGCTTTTTGAGTTGGTGTTTTACGTCGCTTTCAACAATTTTTCTGTTATATCGCGAGCAGGAGGTTACCAACCTCTTAAGTATAGTGGCGCAACCCGGGAGTCGAACCTGGATCGTCGGCGCCGCAAGCCAAGCGCTTATCCACACACTAAGCCTGCCCCTCTAACTTTCTGAAACTTTGTGTCAAATATATAAAGAAGTAATTGCTGCCAAAGACAAAATAGCTTAGAGTTAACACACCTAAATAATGGTATAATAGCTTAGAGTTAACACACCTAAATAATAGAATAATAGCTTAGAGTTAACACACCTAAATAATGGAATAATAGCTTAGAGTTAACACCTTAAATAATGGAATAATACCTTAGAGTTAACACACCCCAATAATGAAATAATAGCTTAGATATAAAACACCTAAATAATGGAATTATAGCTTAGAGTTAACAACCCTTAATAATGGAATAATAGCTTAGAGTTAACACCCCTAAATAATGGAATAATAGCTTAGATTTAACACACCTAAATAATGGAATAATACCTTAGAGTTCACACACCTAAATAATGGAATAATACCTTAGAGTTAACAGACCTAAATAATGGAATAATAGCTTAGAGTTAACACACCTAAATAATGGATTAATATCTAAGAGTTAACACACCTAGATAATGGAATAATAGCTTAGAGTTACCACCCCTAAATAAAGGAATAATAGCTTAGATTTAACACCCCTAAATAATGGAATAATGGCTTAGAATTAACACACCTAAATAATGGAATAATAGCTTAGAGTTCACGCACCCAAATAATGGAATAATACCTTAGAGTTAACAGACCTAAATAATGGAATAATAGCATAGAGTTAACACATATAAAAAATGGAATTATAGCTTAGAGTTAACCCACCTAATTATAACTTAGAGTTTAAAGCCCTAAATAATTGTAAAATAGCTTACAGTTTACATCCCTAAATAATGGAATTATAGCTTAAAGTTGACACACCTAAATAATGGAGTTATAGCTTAGAGTTAACACCCCTAAATAATGGAATAATAGCTTAGAGATAACACACCTAAATAATGGAATTATAGCTTAGAATTAACACCCCTAAATAATGGAATAATAGCTTAGAGTTAACACCCCTAAATAATGGAATAATAGCTTAGAATTAACACACCTAAATAATGGAATAATAGCTTAGAGTTCACACACCTAAATAATGGAATAATACCTTAGAGTTAACAGACCTAAATAATGGAATAATAGCTTAGAGTTAACACACCTAAATAATGGATTAATATCTAAGAGTTAACACACCTAGATAATGGAATAATAGCTTAGAGTTACCACCCCTAAATAAAGGAATAATAGCTTAGATTTAACACCCCTAAATAATGGAATAATGGCTTAGAATTAACACACCTAAATAATGGAATAATAGCTTAGAGTTCACGCACCCAAATAATGGAATAATACCTTAGAGTTAACAGACCTAAATAATGGAATAATAGCATAGAGTTAACACATATAAAAAATGGAATTATAGCTTAGAGTTAACCCACCTAATTATAACTTAGAGTTTAAAGCCCTAAATAATTGTCAAATAGCTTACAGTTTACATCCCTAAATAATGGAATAATAGCTTAGAATTAATACACCTAAATAATGGAATAATAGCTTAGCGTTAACACCCCTAAATAATGGAATAATAGCTTAGAGATAACACACCTAAATAATGGAATTATAGCTTAGAGTTAACACCCCTAAATAATGGAATAATAGCTTAGAGTTAACACCCCTAAATAATGGAATAATAGCTTAGAATTAACACACCTAAATAATGGAATAATAGCTTAGAGTTCACACACCTAAATAATGGAATAATACCTTAGAGTTAACAGACCTAAATAATGGAATAATAGTTTAGAGTTAACAGACCTAAATAATGGATTAATATCTTAAAGTTAACACACCTAGATAATGGAATAATAGCTTGGAGTTACCACCCCTAAATAATGGAATAATAGCTTCGAGTTAACACCCCTAAATAATGGAATAATAGCTTAGAATTAACACACCTAAATAATGGAATAATAGCTTAGAGTTCACACACCTAAATAATGCAATAATACCTTAGAGTTAACAGACCTAAATAATGGAATAATAGCATAGAGTTAACACATATAAAAAATGGAATTATAGCTTAGAGTTAACCCACCTAATTATAACTTAGAGTTTAAAGCCCTAAATAATTGTCAAATAGCTTACAGTTTACATCCCTAAATAATGGAATTATAGCTTAGAGTTAACACACCTAAATAATAGAATAAGAGTTTAGAGTTAACACACCTATATAATGGAATAAGAGTTTAGAGTTAACACCCCTGAATAATGGAATAATAGCTTAGAGTTACCTAAATAATGGAATAATACCTTAGAGTTAACACCCCTAAATAATGGAATAATAGCTTAGAGTTAACACCCCTAAATAATGGAATAATAGCTTGGACTTAACACCCCTAAATAATGGAATAATAGCTTAGAGTTACCTAAATAATGGAATAATAGCTTAGAGTTAACACCCTTAAATAATGGAATGATAGCTTAGAGTTAAAACCTAAATATTGGAATAATACCTTAGAGTTAACACCCCTAAATAATGGAATAATAGCTTAGCGTTAACACCCCTAAATAATGGAATAATAGCTTAGAGTTAACACCCCTAAATGATGGAATAATACCTTAGAGTTAACACACCTAAATTATGGAATAATAGCTTCGAGTTATCACTACTAAATAATGGAATAATACCTTAGAGTTAACACACCAAAATAATGGAATTATAGCTTAGAGTTATCACTTCTAAATAATGAATTAATAGCTTAGAGTTAACACACCGAAATAATGCAATAAAAGCTTAGAGTTACCACACCTAAATAATGGAATAATAGCTTAGAGGTAACACACCTAAATAATGGAATAATACCTTAGAGTTAACACCCCTAAATAATGGAATAATAGCTTAGAATTAACACCCCTAAATAATGGAATGATACCTTAGAGTTAACACACCTAAATAATGAAATAATAGCGTAGAGTCAACATACCTAAATAATGGAATAATAGCTTAGAGTTAACACACCTAGATAATGGAATAATAGCATAGAGTTAACACACCTAAATAATGGAATAATACCTAGGAGTCAACACACCTAAATAATAGAATTATACCTTCGAGTTAACACACCTAGATAATGGAATTATAGCTTAGAGTTAACACACCTAAATAATGGAATTATAGCTTAGAGAACACACCTAAATAATGGAATTATAGCTTAGAGTTAACACACCTAAATAATGGAATAAGAGCTTAGAGTTAACACCCCTTAATAATGTAATAATAGCTTAGAGTTAACACACCAAAATAATTGAATAATAGCTTAGAGTTAACACACCTAAATAATGGAATAATAGCTTAGAGTTAATACACCTAAATAATGGAATAATACCTTAGAGTTAACAACCCTAAATAATGGAATAATAACTTACATTTAACACACCTAAATAATGCAATAATACCTTAGAGTTATCAGACCTAAATAATGGAATAATACCTTAGAGTTAACACACCTACATAATGGAATTATAGCTTAGAGTAAACACACCTAAATCATGTAATTATAGCTTAGAGTTAACACCCCTAATTATAACTTAGAGTTTACATCCCTAAATAATTGTAAAATAGCTTAGAATTTACATTCCTAAATAATGGATTTATAGCTTAGAGTTAACACACCTAAATAATGGAATTATAGCTTAGAGAACACACCTAAAAATGGAATTATAGCTTAGAGTTAACACACTTAAATAATGGAATAAGAGCTTAGAGTTAACACACCTAAATAATGGAATAATACCTTCGACTTCACACACCTAAATAATGGAATAATACCTTAGAGTTAACACACCGAAATAATGGAATAATAGCTTAAAGTTAACCACCCCTAAATAATGGAATAATAGCATAGAGTTAACACATATAAAAAATGGAATTATAGCTTAGAGTTAACCCACCTAATTATAACTTAGAGTTTAAAGCCCTAAATAATTGTCAAATAGCTTACAGTTTACATCCCTAAATAATGGAATTATAGCTTGGGGTTGACACACCTAAATAATGGAATTATAGCTTAGAGTTAACACACCTAAATAATGCAATAAGAGTTTAGAGTTAACACCCCTAAATAATGGAATAATAGCTTAGAGTTACCTAAATAATGGAATAATAGCTTAGAGTTAACACCCCTAAATAATGGAATAATAGCTTAGAGTTAACACCCCTAAATAATGGAGTAATAGCTTGGACTTTACACCCCTAAATAATGGAATAATAGCTTAGAGTTAACACCTAAATATTGGAATAATAGCTTAGAGTTAACACCCCTAAATAATGGAATAATAGCTTAGAGTTAACACACCTAAATAATGGAATAATAGCTTAGCGTTAACACCCCTAAATAATGGAATAATAGCTTAGAGTTAACACACCTAAATAATGGAATAATAGCTTAGCGTTAACATCCCTAAATAATGGAGTAATAACTTACAGTTCACACACCTAAATAATGGAATAATACCTTAGAGTTAACATACCTAAATAATGGAATAATAGCTTAAGCTTACCACACCTAAATACTGGAATAATAGCATAGAGTTAACACACCTAAATAATGGAATTATAGCTTAGAGTTAACACCCCTAAATAAAGGAATAATAGCTTAGATTTAACCCCCCTACATAATGGAATAATAGCTTAGAGTTAACACCCCTAAATAATGGAATAATAGCTTAGAGTTATCACACCACCTAAATAATGCAATAAAACCTTAGAGTTACCACACCTAAATAAAGGAATTACAGCTTAGAAATAACACATCTAAATAATGGAATTATAGCTCAGAGTTAACACACCTAAATAATGGAATAATAGCTTAGAGTTAACACACCTAAATAATGGAATAATATCTTAGAGTTAACACACCTAGATAATAGAATAATAGCTTAGAGTTACCACCCCTAAATAATGGAATTATAGCTTAGAGTTAACACACCTAAATAATGGAATAAGAGTTTCGAGTTACCACCCCTAAATAATGGAATAATAGCTTACAGTTACCTAAATAATGGAATAATACCTTAGAGTTAACACCCCTAAATAATGGAATAATAGCTTAGAGTTAACACCCCTAAATAATGGAGTAATAGCTTGGACTTAACACCCCTAAATAATGGAATAATAGCTTAGAGTTAACACACCTAAATAATGGAATAATAGCTTAGCGTTAACACCCCTAAATAATGGAATAATAGCTTAGAGTTGACACCTAAATATTGGAATAATACCTTAGAGTTAACACCCCTAAATAATGGAATAATAGCTTCGAGTTAACACACCTAAATAATGGAATAATAGCTTAGAGTTAACACCCCTAAATAATGGAATAATAGCTTAGAGTTAACACCCCTAAATAATGGAATAATAGCTTAGAGTTAACACACCTAAATTATGGAATAATAGCTTCGAGTTAACACACCAAAATAATGGAATTATAGCTTAGAGTTATCACTTCTAAATAATGCATTAATAGCTTAGAGTTAACACACCTAAATAATGCAATAATAACTTAGAGTTACCACACCTAAATAAAGGAATTACAGCTTAGAGATAACACATCTAAATAATGGAATTATAGCTTAGAGTTAACAAACCTAAATAATGGAATAATAGCTTAGAGTTAACACCCCTAAATAATGGAATAATAGCTTAGAATTAACACCCCTAAATAATGGAATGATACCTTAGAGTTAACACACCTAAATAATGGAATAATAGCGTAGACTTAACATACCTAAATAATGGAATAATAGCTTAGAATTAACACACCTAGATAATAGAATAATAGCATAGAGTTAACACACCTAAATAATGGAATAATACCTAGGAGTTAACACCCCTAAATAATAGAATTATAGCTTCGAGTTTACACACCTAAATAATGGAATTATAGCTTAGAGTTAACACACCTAAATAATTGAATTATAGCTTAGAGAACACACATAAATAATGGAATTATAGCTTAGAGTTAACACACCTAAATAATGCAATAATACCTTAGAGTTAACAGACCTAAATAATGGAATAATACCTTAGAGTTAACACACCTAAATAATGGAATTATAGCTTAGAGTTAACACACCTAAATTATGTAATTATAGCTTAGAGTTAACACCCCTAATTATAACTTAGAGTTTACATCCCTAAATAATTGTAAAATAGCTTACAGTTTACATTTCTAAATAATGGAATTATAGCTTAGAGTTAACACACCTAAATAATGGAATTATAGCTTAGAAAACACACCTAAATAATGGAATTATAGCTTAGAGTTAACACACTTAAATAATGGAATAAGACCTTAGAGTTAAAACCCCTAAATAATGGAATAATAGCTTAGAGTTAACACATCTAAATAATGGAATACTAGCTTAGAGTTAACACACCTAAATAATGGAATAATAGCTTAGAGTTAACACCCCTAAATAATGGAATAATAGCTTAGAGTTAACCCACCTAAATAATGGAATAATAGCTTGTGTTAACACACCTAAATAACGGAATAATAGCTTAGAGTTCACACACCTAAATAATGGAATTATAGCTTAGAAAACACACCTCAATAATGGAATTATAGCGTAGAAAACACACCTAAATAATGGAATTATAGCTTAGAGTTAACACACCTAAATAATGGAATTATAGCTTAGATAACAACCTAAATAATGGAATTAAAGCTTACAGTTAACACACCTAAATAATGGAGTAATAACTTACAGTTCACACACCTAAATAATGGAATAATACCTTAGAGTTAACATACCTAAATAATGGAATAATAGCTTAAGCTTACCACACCTAAATACTGGAATAATAGCATAGAGTTAACACACCTAAATAATGGAATTATAGCTTAGAGTTAACACCCCTAAATAAAGGAATAATAGCTTAGATTTAACCCCCCTACAAAATGGAATAATAGCTTAGAGTTAACACCCCTAAATAATGGAATAATAGCTTAGAGTTATCACACCACCTAAATAATGCAAAAAAAAACCTTAGAGTTACCACACCTAAATAAAGGAATTACAGCTTAGAAATAACACATCTAAATAATGGAATTATAGCTTAGAGTTAACAGACCTCAATAATGGAATTATAGCTTAGAGTTAACACACCTAAATAATGGAATACGAGTTTCCAGTTAACAACCCTAAATAATGGAATAATAGCTTAGAGTTACCTAAATAATGGAATAATACCTTAGAGTTAACACCCCTAAATAATGGAATAATAGCTTAGAGTTAACACACCTAAATAATGGAATAATAGCTTAGCGTTAACACCCCTAAATAATGGAATAATAGCTTAGAGTTACCTAAAAAATGGAATAATAGCTTAGAGTTAACACCCTTAAATAATGGAATGATAGCTTAGAGTTAAAACCTAAATATTAGAATAATACCTTAGAGTTAACACCCCTAAATAATGGAATAATAGCTTCGAGTTAACACACCGAAATAATGGAATAATAGCTTAAAGTTAACACCCCTAAATAATGGAATAATAGCTTAGTGTTAACATTCCTAAATAATGGAATAATAGCTTAGAGTTAACACACCTAAATTATGGAATAATAGCTTCGAGTTAACACACCAAAATAATGGAATTATAGCTTAGAGTTATCACTTCTAAATAATGCATTAATAGCTTAGAGTTAACACACCTAAATAATGCAATAATAACTTAGAGTTACCACACCTAAATAAAGGAATTACAGCTTAGAGATAACACATCTAAATAATGGAATTATAGCTTAGAGTTAACAAACCTAAATAATGGAATAATAGCTTAGAGTTAACACCCCTAAATAATGGAATAATAGCTTAGAGTTAACACCCCTAAATAATGGAATAATAGCTTAGAATTAACACCCCTAAATAATGGAATGATACCTTAGAGTTAACACACCTAAATAATGGAATAATAGCGTAGACTTAACATACCTAAATAATGGAATAATAGCTTAGAGTTAATACACCTAGATAATGGAATAATAGCATAGAGTTAACACACCTAAATAATGGAATAATACCAAGGAGTTAACACCCCTAAATAATAGAATGATAGCTTCGAGTTTACACACCTAAATAATGAAATTATAGCTTAGAGTTAACACACCTAAATAATTGAATTATAGCTTAGAGAACACACATAAATAATGGAATTATAGCTTAGAGTTAACACACCTAAATAATGGAATAAGAGCTTAGAGTTAAAACCCTTAATAATGTAATAATACCTTAGAGTTAACACACCTAAATAATTGAATAATAGCTTAGAGTTAATACACCTAAATAATGGAATAATACCTTAGAGTTAATACACCTAAATAATGGAATAATACCTTAGAGTTAACAACCCTAAATAAAGGAATAATAGCTTAGAGTTAACACACCTAAATATTGGAATCATAGCTTAGATAACAACCTAAATAATGGAATTAGAGCTTACAGTTAACACACCTAAATCATGGAATAATAACTTACAGTTCTAATTATAACTTAGAGTTTACATCCCTAAATAATTGTAAAATAGCTTAGAGTTTACATTTCTAAATAATGGAATAATAGCTGAGAGTTAACACACCGAAAGAATGGAATAATAGCTTCGAGTTAACACACCTAATTATTAGAGTTTACATCCCTAAATAATTCTAAAATAGCTTAGAATTTACATCCTTAAATAATGGAATTATAGCTTAGAGTTAACACACCTAAATAATGGAATTATAGCTTAGAGTTAACACACCTAAATAATGGAATAATAGCTTAGAGTTAAAACACCTAAATAATATATAATAGCTTAGAGTTAACACCCCTAAATAATGGAATTATAGCTTGGACTTAACACACCTAAATAATGGAATAATAGCTTAGAATTAACACCCCTAAATAATGGAATAGAAGCTTAGAGTTAACACCCCTAAATAATGGAATAATAGCTGAGAGTTAACACACCGAAAAAATGGAATAATAGCTTCGAGTTAACACACCTAATTATTAGAGTTTACATCCCTAAATAATTCTAAAATAGCTTAGAATTTACATCCTTAAATAATGGAATTATAGCTTAGAGTTAACACACCTAAATAATGGAATTATAGCTTAGAGTTAACACACCTAAATAATGGAATAATAGCTTAGAGTTAAAACACCTAAATAATATATAATAGCTTAGAGTTAACATCCCTAAATAATGGAATTATAGCTGGGACTTAACACACCTAAATAATGGAATAATAGCTTAGAATTAACACCCCTAAATAATGGAATAGAAGCTTAGAGTTAACACCCCTAAATAATGGAATAATAGCTTAGAGTTAACCCACCTAAATAATGGAATAATAGCTTGTGTTAACACACCTAAATAATGGAATAATAGCTTAGAGTTCACACACCTAAATAATGGAATAATAGCTTAGAAAACACACCTCAATAATGGAATTATAGCTTAGAAAACACACCTAAATAATGGAATTATAGCTTAGAGTTAACACACCTAAATAATGGAATTATAGCTTAGATAACAACCTAAATAATGGAATTAGAGCTTACAGTTAACACACCTAAATCATGGAATAATAACTTACAGTTCACACACCTACATAATGGAATAATACTTTAGTGTTAACATACCTACATAATGGAATAATAGCTTAAACTTACCACACCTAAATACTGGAATAATAGCATAGAGCTAACACACCTAAATAATGGAATTATAGCTTAGAGTTAACACTCCTAAATAAAGGAATAATAGCTTAGATTTAACCCCCCTACATAATGGAATAATAGCTTAGAGTTAACACACCTAGATAATAGAATAATAGCTTAGAGTTACCACCCCTAAATAATGGAATTATAGCTTAGACTTATCACTTCTAAATAATGAATTAATAGCTTAGAGTTAACACCCCTAAATAATGGAATAATACCTTAGAGTTAACACCCCTAAATAATGGAATAATAGCTTGGACTTAAAACCCCTAAATAATGGAATAATAGCTTAGAGTTACCTAAATAATGGAATAATACCTTAGAGTTAACACCCCTAAATAATGGAATAATAGCTTAGAGTTAAAACCTAAATATTGGAATAATAGCTTATAGTTAACACACCTAAATAAAGGAATTACAGCTTAGAGATAACACATCTAAATAATGGAATTATAGCTTAGAGTTAACAAACCTAAATAATGGAATAATAGCTTAGAGTTAACACCCCTAAATAATGGAATAATAGCTTAGAGTTAACACCCCTAAATAATAAAATAATAGCGTAGAGTCAACATACCTAAATAATGGAATAATAGCTTAGAGTTAACACACCTAGATAATGGAATAATAGCATAGAGTTAACACACCTAAATAATGGAATAATACCTAGGAGTTAACACCCCTAAATAATAGAATTATAGCTTCGAGTGAACACACCTAAATAATGGAATTATAGCTTAGAGTTAACACACCTAAATAATTGCATTATAGCTTAGAGAACACACATAAATAATGGAATTATAGCTTAGAGTTACCACACCTAAATAATGGAATAAGAGTTTAGAGTTAACACCCCTAAATAATGGAATAATAGCTTAGAGTTACCTAAATAATGGAATAATACCTTAGAGTTAACACCCCTAAATAATGGAATAATAGCTTAGAGTTAACACCCCTAAATAATGGAATAATAGCTCGGACTTAACATCCCTAAATAATGGAATAATAGCTTAGAGTTACCTAAATAATCGAATAATAGCTTACAGTTAACACCCTTAAATAATGGAATGATAGCTTAGAGTTAAAACCTAAATATTATAATAATACCTTAGAGTTAACACCCCTAAATAATGGAATAATACCTTAGAGTTAACAAACCTAAATAATGGAATAATACCTTAGAGTTAACACACCTAAATAATGGAATTATAGCTTAGAGTTAACACACCTAAATTATGTAATTATAGCTTAGAGTTAACACCCCTAATTATAACTTAGAGTTTACATCCCTAAATAATTGTAAAATAGCTTAGAGTTTACATTCCTAAATAATGGAATTATAGCTTAGAGTTAACACACCTAAATAATGGAATTATAGCTTAGAGAACACACCTAAATAATGGAGTTATAGCTTAGAGTTAACACACTTAAATAATGGAATAAGAGCTTAGAGTTAACACCCCTAAATAATGGAATAATAGCTTAGAGTTAACACATCTAAATAATGGAATACTAGCTTAGAGTTAACACACCTAAATAATGGAATAATAGCTTAGAGTTAACACCCCTAAATAATGCAATAATACCTTACAGTTAACACACCTGAATAATGGAATAATAGCTTACAGTTAACACACCTGAATAATGGAATAATAGCTTAGAGTTCACACACTTAAATAATGGAATAATACCTTACAGTTAACACACCTAAATAATGAAATAATAGCATAGAGTTAACACACCTAAATAATGGAATAATAGCATAGAGTTTACATCCCTAAATAATGGAATAATAGCATAGAGTTTACATCCCTAAATAATGGAATTTTAGCTTAGAGTTAACACACCTACATAATGAAATTAGAGCTTAGAGTTAACACACCTAAATAATGGAATTATAGGTTAGAGAACACACCTAAATAATGGAATTATAGCTTAGAGTTCACATACATAAATAATGGAATAAGAGCTTACAGGTAACACCCCTAAATAATTGAATAATTGCTTAGAGTTAACAAACCTAAATAATGGAATAATTGCTTAGAGTTAACACACCAAAATAATTAAATTATAGCTGAGAGCTAGCACAGCTAAATAATGGAATTTTGGCTTATAGTTAACACATTTAAATAATTGAATAATAGCTTGAGTTAACACACCTAAATAATGGAATAATACCTTCGACTTCACACACCTAAATAATGGAATAATAGCTGAGAGTTAACACACCTAAATAATGGAATAATGGCTTAGAGTTAAAACACCTAACTAATGGAATAATAGCTTAGAGTTAACACCCCTAAATAATGGAATTATAGCTTGGACTTAACACACCTAAATAATGGAATAATAGCTTAGAATTAGCACCCCTAAATAATGGAATAATAGCTTAGAGTTAACACCCCTAAATAATGGAATAATAGCTTAGAGTTCACACACATAAATAATGGAATTATAGCTTAGAAAACACACCTCAATAATGGAATTATAGCTTAGAAAACACACATAAATAATGGAATTATAGCTTAGAGTTAACACACCTAAATAATGGAATTATAGCTTAGATAACAACCTAAATAATGGAATTACAGCTTACAGTTAATACACCTAAATAGTGGAATAATAACTTACAGTTCACACACATAAATAATGGAATAATACCTTAGAGTTAACATATCTAAATAATGGAATAATAGCTTAAACTTACCACACCTAAATACTGGAATAATAGCATAGAGTTAACACACCTAAATAATGGAATTATAGCTTAGAGTTAACACTCCTAAATAAAGGAATAATAGCTTAGATTTAACCCCCTACACAATGGAATAATAGCTTAGAGTTAACACCCCTAAATAATGGAATAATAGCTTAGAGTTATCACACCACCTAAATAATGGAATAATAGCTCAGAGTTAACACACCTAAATAATGGAATAATAGCTTAGAGTTCACACACCTAAATAATGGAATACTACCTTACAGTTAACACACCTAAATAATGGAATAATAGCTTAGAGTTACCTAAATAATGGAATAATACCTTACAGTTAACACCCCTAAATAATGGAATAATAGCTTAAAGTTAACACCCCTAAATAATGGAATAATAGCTTGGACTTAACACCCCTAAATAATGGAATAATAGCTTAGAGTTACCTAAATAATCGAATAATAGCTTACAGTTAACACCCTTCAATAATGGAATGATAGCTTAGAGTTAAAACCTAAATATTATAATGATACCTTAGAGTTAACACCCCTAAATAATGGAATAATAGCTTAGCGTTAACACCCCTAAATAATGGAATAATAGCTTAGAGTTAACACCCCTAAATAATGGAATAATAGCTTAGAGTTAACACACCTAAATTATGGAATAATAGCTTCGAGTTAACACACCAAAATAATGGAATTATAGCTTAGAGTTACCACACCTAAATAAATGAATTACAGCTTAGAGATAACACATCTAAATAATGGAATTATAGCTTAGAGTTAACACACCTAAATAATTGAATTGTAGCTTAGAGAACACACCTAAATAATGGAATCAGAGCTTAGAGTTAAAACCCCTAAATAATGGAATAATAGCTTAGAGTTAACACACCTAAATAATGGAATAATTGCATAGAGTTAACACACCAAAATAATGAAATTATAGCTTAGAGTTAACACAGCTAAATAATGGAATAATGGCTTAGAGTTAACACACCTAAATAATGGAATAATAGTTTGGTTAACACACCTAAATAATTGAATAATAGCTTAGAGTTCACACCACCTAAATAATGGAATAATACCTTAGAGTTAACACACCTAAATAATGGAACAATAGCTTAGAGTTAACACTCCTAAATAATGGAATTATAGCTTCGAGTTAACACATCTAAATAATGGAATAATAGCTGAGAGTTCACAAACCTAAGTAATGGAATAATAGGTTAGAGTTACCACACCTAAATAATGAAAGAATAGCTTAGAGTTAACACACCCAATTAATGGAATACTAGCTTAGAGGTAACCCTCCTAAATAATGGAATAATAGCTTAGAGTTAACACACCTAAATAATGAAATTATAGCTTAGAGTTAACACACCTAAATAATGTAATAATGGCTTAGAGTTAACACACCAAAATAATGGAATAATAGCTTGAGTTAACACACCTAAATAATGGAATAATAGCTTACAGTTAACAAACCTAAAAAATGGAATAATAGCTTAGAGTTAACAAACCTAAAAAATGGAATAATAGCTTAGAACTAACACACTTAAATAATGGAATAATAGCTTAGAGTTACCACACCTAAATAATGGAATAATAGCTTAGAGGCAACACACCAAAATAATGAAATGATAGCTTGGAGTTAACACATCTAATTATAACTTAGAGTTTACATCCCTACATAATTCTAAAATAGCTTAGAGTTTACATCCCTAAATAATGGAATTATACCTTAGATTTCACAAACCTAAATAATGGAATTATAGCTTCGAATTAACACACCTAAATAACGGAATTGTAGCTTAGAGAACACACCTAAATAATGGAATAAGAGCTTAGAGTTAACACCCCTAAATAATGGAATAATAGCTTAGAGTTAACACACCTAAATAATGGAATAATTGCTTAGAGTTAACACATCAAAATAATGAAATTATAGCTTAGAGTTAACACAGCTAAATAATGGAATAATGGCTTCGACTTAACACACCTAAATAATGGAATAATAGCTTGAGTTAACACACCTAAATAATAAAATAATAGCTTAGAGTTCACACACCTAAATAATGGAATAATGCCTTAGAGTTAACACACCTAAATAATGGAATAATAGCTTAGAGTTAACACCCCTAAATAATGGAATAATAGCTTACAGTTAACACACCTGAATAATGGAATAATAGCTTAGAGTTCACACACCTAAATAATGGAATAATACCTTACAGTTAACACACCTAAATAATGGAATAATAGCTTAGAGTTAACCCCCCTAAATAATGGAATAATAGCATAGAGTTAACACACCTAAATAATGGAATAATACCATAGAGTTTACATCCCTAAATAATGAGAATTTATCTTAGAGTTAACACACCTAAATAATGGAATAATTGCGTAGAGTTAACACACCAAAATAATAAAATTATAGCTGAGAGCTAACACAGCTAAATAACGGAATATTGGCTTATAGTTAACACACCTAAATAATTGAATAATAGCTTGAGTTAACACACCTAAATAATGAAATTATAGCTTAGAGTTAACACACCTAAATAATGTAATAATGGCTTAGAGTTAACACACCAAAATAATGGAATAATAGCTTGAGTTAACACACCTAAATAATGGAATAATAGCTTACAATTAACAAACCTAAAAAATGGAATAATAGCTTAGATTTAACAAACCTAAAAAATGGAATAATAGCTTAGAACTAACACACTTAAATAATGGAATAATAGCTTAGAGTTAACACACCTAAATAATGGAATAATAGCTTAGAGGTAACACACCAAAATAATGAAATTATAGCTTAGAGTTAACACATCTAATTATAATTTAGAGTTCACATCCCTACATAATTCTAAAATAGCTTAGAGTTTACATCCCTAAATAATGGAAATATACCTTAGATTTAACAAACCTAAATAATGGAATTATAGCTTCGAATTAACACACCTAAATAACGGAATTGTAGCTTAGAGAACACACCTAAATAATGGAATAAGAGCTTAGAGTTAACACCCCTAAATAATGGAATAATAGCTTAGAGTTAACACACCTAAATAATGGAATAATTGCTTAGAGTTAACACATAAAAATAATGAAATTATAGCTTAGAGTTAACACAGCTAAATAATGGAATAATGGCTTCGAGTTAACACACCTAAATAATGGAATAATAGCTTGTGTTTACACACCTAAATAATAGAATAATAGCTTAGAGTTCACACCCGTAAATAATGGAATAATACCTTAGAGTTAAAACACCTAAATAATGGAATAATAGCTTAGAGTTAACACCCCTAAACAATGGAATAATAGCTTACAGTTAACACACCTGAATAATGGAATAATAGCTTAGAGTTCACACACCTAAATAATGGAATAATACCTTACAGTTAACACACCTAAATAATGCAATAATAGCTTAGAGTTAACCCACCTAAATAATGGAATAATAGCATAAAGTTTACACACCTAAATAATGGAATAATAGCATAGAGTTTACATCCCTAAATAATGGAATTTTAGCTTAGAGTTAACACACCTAAATAATGGAATAATTGCTTAGAGTTAACACACCAAAATAATAAAATTATAGCTGAGAGCTAACACAGCTAAATAATGGAATATTGGCTTATAGTTAACACACCTAAATAATTGAATAATAGCTTGAGTTAACACACCTAAATAATGGAATAATACCTTCGACTTCACACACCTAAATAATGGAATAATACCTTAGAGTTAACACACCGAAATAATGGAATAATAGCTTAGAGTTACCCACCCCTAAATAATGGAATAATAGCATAGAGTAAACACAGCTAAATAAATGAATTATAGCTTCGAGTTAACACACCTAAATAATAGAATAATACCTTAGAGTTAACAGACCTAAATAATGGAATAATAGCTTAGAGTTAACACCCCTAAATAATGGAATAATAGCTGGGACTTAAAACCCCTAAATAATGGAATAATAGCTTAGAGTTACCTAAATAATGGAATAATAGCTTAGAGTTAACACCCTTAAATAATGGAATGATAGCTTAGAGTTAAAACCTAAATATTGGAATAATACCTTAGAGTTAACACCCCTAAATAATGGAATAATAGCTTAGAGTTAACACACCTAAATAATGGAATAATAGCGTAGAGTTAACACACCTAAATTATGGAATAATAGCTTAGAGTTAACACCCCTAAATAATGGAATAATACCTTAGAGTTAACACACCTAAATTATGGAATAATAGCTTAGAGTTAACACACCTAAATAATGCAATAAAAGCTTAGAGTTACCACACCTAAATAAAGGAATTACAGCTTAGAGATAACACACCTAAATAATGGAATAATTTCTTAGAGTTAACACACCTAAATAATGGAATAATACCTTAGAGTTAACACCCCTAAATAATGGAATAATAGCTTAGAATTAACACCCCTAAATAATGGAATGATACCTTAGAGTTAACACACCTAAATAATGGAATAATAGCGTAGACTTAACATACCTAAATAATGGAATAATAGCTTAGAGTTAATACACCTAGATAATGGAATTATAGCTTAAACTTAACACACCTAAATAATTGAATTATACCTAGGAGTTAACACCCCTAAATAATAGAATTATAGCTTCGAGTGAACACACCTAAATAATGGAATTATAGCTTAAACTTAACACACCTAAATAATTCAATTATAGCTTAGAGAACACACATAAATAATGGAATTATAGCTTAGAGTTACCACACCTAAATAATGGAATAATACCTTAGAGTTAACACCCCTAAATAATGGAATAATAGCTTAGAGTTACCTAAATAATGGAATAATACCTTACATTTAACACCCCTCAATAATGGAATAATAGCTTAAAGTTAACACCCCTAAATAATGGAATAATAGCTTAGAGTTACCTAAATAATCGAATAATAGCTTACAGTTAACAACCTTAAATAATAGAATGATATCTTACAGTTAAAACCTAAATATTATAATAATACCTTAGAGTTAACACCCCTAAATAATGGAATAATAGCTTAGAGTTAACACACCTAAATAATGGAATAATAGCTTAGCGTTAACACCCCTAAATAATGGAATAATAGCTTAGAGTTAACACCCCTAAATAATGGAATAATAGCTTAGAGTTAACACACCTAAATTATGGAATAATAGCTTCGAGTTAACACACCAAAATAATGGAATTATAACTTAGAGTTACCACACCTAAATAAAGGAATAACAGCCTAGAGATAGCACATCTAAATAATGGAATTATAGCTAAGAGTTAACACACCTAAATAATGGAATTGTACCTTAGAGAACACACCTAAATAATGGAATAAGAGCTTAGGTATAAAACCCCTAAATAATGGAATAATAGCTTAGAGTTAACACACCTAAATAATGGAATAATTGCTTAGAGTTAACACACCAAAATAATGACATTATAGCTTAGAGTTAACACAGCTAAATAATGGAATAATGGCTTAGAGTTAACACACCTAAATAATGGAATAATAGCTTGAGTTAACACACCTAAATAATGGAATAATAGCTTAGAGTTCACACATCTAAATAATGGAATAATACCTTAGAGTTAACACACCTAAATAATGGAATAATACCTTAGAGTTAGCACACCTAAATAATGGAATAACAGCTAAGAGTTAACACACCTAAATAATGGAATAATATCTTAGAGTTAACACACCTAGATAATGGACTGATAGCTAAGAGTTACTACCCCTAAATAATGGAATAATACCTTAGAGTTAACAAACCTAAATAATGGAATAATAGCTTAGAGTTAACACACCAAAATAATGAAATTATAGCTTAGAGTTAACACACCTAAATAATGTAATAATGGCTTAGGGTTAACACACCAAAATAATGGAATAATAGCTTCAGTTAACACACCTAAATAATGGAATAATAGCTTAGAGTTCACACACATAAATAATGGAATTATAGCTTAGAAAACACACCTCAATAATGGAATTATAGCTTAGAAAACACACCTAAATAATGGAATTATAGCTTAGAGTTAACACACCTAAATAATGGAATTATAGCTTAGATAACAACCTAAATAATGGAATTACAGCTTACAGTTAATACACCTAAATAGTGGAATAATAACTTACAGTTCACACACATAAATAATGGAATAATACCTTAGAGTTAACATATCTAAATAATGGAATAATAGCTTAAACTTACCACACCTAAATACTGGAATAATAGCATAGAGTTAACACACCTAAATAATGGAATTATAGCTTAGAGTTAACACTCCTAAATAAAGGAATAATAGCTTAGATTTAACCCCCCTACACAATGGAATAATAGCTTAGAGTTAACACCCCTAAATAATGGAATAATAGCTTAGAGTTATCACACCACCTAAATAATGGAATAATAGCTCAGAGTTAACACACCTAAATAATGGAATAATAGCTTAGAGTTCACACACCTAAATAATGGAATACTACCTTACAGTTAACACACCTAAATAATGGAATAATAGGTTAGAGTTACCTAAATAATGAAATAATACCTTACAGTTAACACCCCTAAATAATGGAATAATAGCTTAAAGTTAACACCCCTAAATAATGGAATAATAGCTTGGACTTAACACCCCTAAATAATGGAATAATAGCTTAGAGTTACCTAAATAATCGAATAATAGCTTACAGTTAACACCCTTCAATAATGGAATGATAGCTTAGAGTTAAAACCTAAATATTATAATGATACCTTAGAGTTAACACCCCTAAATAATGGAATAATAGCTTAGCGTTAACATCCCTAAATAATGCAATAATAGCTTAGAGTTAACACCCCTAAGTAATGGAATAATACCTTAGAGTTAACACACCTAAATTATGGAATAATAGCTTCGAGTTAACACACCAAAATAATGGAATTATAGCTTAGAGTTACCACACCTAAATAAATGAATTACAGCTTAGAGATAACACATCTAAATAATGGAATTATAGCTTAGAGTTAACACACCTAAATAATTGAATTGTAGCTTAGAGAACACACCTAAATAATGGAATCAGAGCTTAGAGTTAAAACCCCTAAATAATGGAATAATAGCTTAGATTTAACACACCTAAATAATGGAATAATTGCATAGAGTTAACACACCAAAATAATGAAATTATAGCTTAGAGTTAACACAGCTAAATAATGGAATAATGGCTTAGAGTTAACACACCTAAATAATGGAATAATAGTTTGGTTAACACACCTAAATAATTGAATAATAGCTTAGAGTTCACACCACCTAAATAATGGAATAATACCTTAGAGTTAACACACCTAAATAATGGAACAATAGCTTAGAGTTAACACTCCTAGATAATGGAATTATAGCTTCGAGTTAACACATCTAAATAATGGAATAATAGCTGAGAGTTCACAAACCTAAGTAATGGAATAATAGGTTAGAGTTACCACACCTAAATAATGAAAGAATAGCTTAGAGTTAACACACCCAATTAATGGAATACTAGCTTAGAGGTAACCCTCCTAAATAATGGAATAATAGCTTAGAGTTAACACACCTAAATAATGAAATTATAGCTTAGAGTTAACACACCTAAATAATGTAATAATGGCTTAGAGTTAACACACCAAAATAATGGAATAATAGCTTGAGTTAACACACCTAAATAATGGAATAATAGCTTACAGTTAACAAACCTAAAAAATGGAATAATAGCTTAGAGTTAACAAACCTAAAAAATGGAATAATAGCTTAGAACTAACACACTTAAATAATGGAATAATAGCTTAGAGTTACCACACCTAAATAATAGAAGAATAGCTTAGAGGCAACACACCAAAATAATGAAATGATAGCTTGGAGTTAACACAACTAATTATAACTTAGAGTTTACATCCCTACATAATTCTAAAATAGCTTAGAGTTTACATCCCTAAATAATGGAATTATACCTTAGATTTCACAAACCTAAATAATGGAATTATAGCTTCGAATTAACACACCTAAATAACGGAATTGTAGCTTAGAGTTAACACACCTAAATAATGGAATAAGAGCTTAGAGTTAACACCCCTAAATAATGGAATAATAGCTTAGAGTTAACACACCTAAATAATGGAATAATTGCTTAGAGTTAACACATAAAAATAATGAAATTATAGCTTAGAGTTAACACAGCTAAATAATGGAATAATGGCTTCGAGTTAACACACCTAAATAATGGAATAATAGCTTGTGTTTACACACCTAAATAATAGAATAATAGCTTAGAGTTCACACCCGTAAATAATGGAATAATACCTTAGAGTTAAAACACCTAAATAATGGAATAATAGCTTAGAGTTAACACCCCTAAATAATGGAATAATAGCTTACAGTTAACACACCTGAATAATGGAATAATAGCTTAGAGTTCACACACCTAAATAATGGAATAATACCTTACAGTTAACACACCTAAATAATGCAATAATAGCTTAGAGTTAACCCACCTAAATAATGGAATAATAGCATAAAGTTTACACACCTAAATAATGGAATAATAGCATAGAGTTTACATCCCTAAATAATGGAATTTTAGCTTAGAGTTAACACACCTAAATAATGGAATAATTGCTTAGAGTTAACACACCAAAATAATAAAATTATAGCTGAGAGCTAACACAGCTAAATAATGGAATATTGGCTTATAGTTAACACACCTAAATAATTGAATAATAGCTTAGAGTTAACACACCTAAATAATGGAGTAATAGCTTCGACTTCACACACCTAAATAATGGAATAATACCTTAGAGTTAACACACCGAAATAATGGAATAATAGCTTAGAGTTAACCACCCCTAAATAATGGAATAATAGCATAGAGTAAACACAGCTAAATAAATGAATTATAGCTTCGAGTTAACACACCTAAATAATAGAATAATACCTTAGAGTTAACAGACCTAAATAATGGAATAATAGCTTAGAGTTAACACCCCTAAATAATGGAATAATAGCTGGGACTTAAAACCCCTAAATAATGGAATAATAGCTTAGAGTTACCTAAATAATGGAATAATAGCTTAGAGTTAACACCCTTAAATAATGGAATGATAGCTTAGAGTTAAAACCTAAATATTGGAATAATACCTTAGAGTTAACACCCCTAAATAATGGAATAATAGCTTAGAGTTAACACACCTAAATAATGGAATAATAGCGTAGAGTTAACACACCTAAATAATGGAATAATAGCTTAGAGTTAACACCCCTAAATAATGGAATAATAGCTTAGAGTTAACACACCTAAATAATGGAATAATAGCTTAGAGTTAACACACCTAAATAATGCAATAATAACTTAGAGTTTCCACACCTAAATAAAGGAATTACAGCTTAGAGATAAAACATCTATATAATGGAATAATAGCTTAGAGTTAACACACCTAAATAATGGAATAATAGCTTAGAGTTAACACCCCTAAATAATGGAATAATAGCTTAGAATTAACACCCCTAAATAATGGAATGATACCTTAGAGTTAACACACCTAAATAATGGAATAATAGCGTAGACTTAACATACCTAAATAATGGAATAATAGCTTAGAGTTAATACACCTAGATAATGGAATTATAGCTTAAACTTAACACACCTAAATAATTGAATTATACCTAGGAGTTAACACCCCTAAATAATAGAATTATAGCTTCGAGTGAACACACCTAAATAATGGAATTATAGCTTAAACTTAACACACCTAAATAATTGAATTATAGCTTAGAGAACACACATAAATAATGGAATTATAGCTTAGAGTTACCACACCTAAATAATGGAATAAGAGTTTAGAGTTAACACCCCTAAATAATGGAATAATAGCTTAGAGTTACCTAAATAATGGAATAATACCTTACATTTAACACCCCTCAATAATGGAATAATAGCTTAAAGTTAACACCCCTAAATAATGGAATAATAGCTTAGAGTTACCTAAATAATCGAATAATAGCTTACAGTTAACAACCTTAAATAATAGAATGATATCTTACAGTTAAAACCTAAATATTATAATAATACCTTAGAGTTAACACCCCTAAATAATGGAATAATAGCTTAGAGTTAACACACCTAAATAATGGAATAATAGCTTAGCGTTAACACCCCTAAATAATGGAATAATAGCTTAGAGTTAACACCCCTAAATAATGGAATAATAGCTTAGAGTTAACACACCTAAATTATGGAATAATAGCTTCGAGTTAACACACCAAAATAATGGAATTATAACTTAGAGTTACCACACCTAAATAAAGGAATAACAGCCTAGAGATAGCACATCTAAATAATGGAATTGTAGCTTAGAGTTAACACACCTAAATAATGGAATTGTACCTTAGAGAACACACCTAAATAATGGAATAAGAGCTTAGGTATAAAACCCCTAAATAATGGAATAATAGCTTAGAGTTAACACACCTAAATAATGGAATAATTGCTTAGAGTTAACACACCAAAATAATGACATTATAGCTTAGAGTTAACACAGCTAAATAATGGAATAATGGCTTAGAGTTAACACACCTAAATAATGGAATAATAGCTTGAGTTAACACACCTAAATAATGGAATAATAGCTTAGAGTTCACACATCTAAATAATGGAATAATACCTTAGAGTTAACACACCTAAATAATGGAATAATACCTTAGAGTTAGCACACCTAAATAATGGAATAACAGCTAAGAGTTAACACACCTAAATAATGGAATAATATCTTAGAGTTAACACACCTAGATAATGGACTGATAGCTAAGAGTTACGACCCCTAAATAATGGAATAATACCTTAGAGTTAACAAACCTAAATAATGGAATAATAGCTTAGAGTTAACACACCAAAATAATGAAATTATAGCTTAGAATTAACACACCTAAATAATGTAATAATGGCTTAGGGTTAACACACCAAAATAATGGAATAATAGCTTCAGTTAACACACCTAAATAATGGAATAATAGCTTACAGTTAACAAACCTAAAAAATGGAATAATAGCTTACAGTTAACAAACCTAAAAAAAATAGAATAATAGCTTAGAGTTAACACACCAAAATAATGAAATTATAGCTTAGAGTTAACACACCTAAATAATGTAATAATGGCTTAGAGTTAACACACCAAAATAATGGAATAATAGCTTGAGTTAACACACCTAAATAATGGAATAATAGCTTACAGTTAACAAACCTAAAAAATGGAATAATAGCTTAGAGTTAAAAAACCTAAAAAATGGAATAATAGCTTAGAACTAACACACTTAAATAATGGAATAATACCTTAGAGTTAACACACCTAAATAATGGAATAATAGCTTAGAGGTAACACACCAAAATAATCAAATTATAGCTTAGAGTTAACACACCTAATTATAACTTAGAGTTTACATCCCTACATAATTCTAAAATAGCTTAGAATTTACATCCCTAAATAATGGAATTATACCTTAGATTTAACAAACCTAAATAATGGAATTATAGCTTAGAATTAACACACCTAAATAACGGAATTGTAGCTTAGAGAACACACCTAAATAATGGAATAAGAGCTTAGAGTTAACACCCCTAAATAATAGAATAATAGCTTAGAGTTAACACACCTAAATAATGGAATAATTGCTTAGAGTTAACACATCAAAATAATGAAATTATAGCTTAGAGTTAACACAGCTAAATAATGGAATAATGGCTTGGAGTTAACACACCTAAATAATGGAATAATAGCTTGAGTTAACACACCTAAATTATGGAATAATAGCTTAGAGTTCACACACCTAAATAATGGAATAATACCTTACAGTTAACACACCTAAATAATGGAATAATAGCTTAGAGTTAACACCCCTAAATAATGGAATAATAGCTTACAGTTAACACACCTGAATAATGGAATAATAGCATAGAGTTTACATCCCTAAATAATGGAATTTTAGCTTAGAGTTAACACACCTAAATAATGGAATAATTGCTTAGAGTTAACACACCAAAATAATGAAATTATAGGTGACAGCTAACGCAGCTAAATTATGGAATATTGGCTTATAGTTAACACACCTAAATAATTGAATAATAGCTTGAGTTAACACACCTAAATAATGGAATAATACCTCCGACTTCACACACGTAAATAATGGAATAATACCTTAGAGTTAACACACCGAAATAATGGAATAATAGGTTAGAGTTAACCACCCCTAAATAATGGAATATTGGCATAGAGTAACCACAGCTAAATAAAGGAATTATAGCTTCGAGTTAACACACCTAAATAATAGAATAATACCTTAGAGTTAACAGACCTAAATAATGGAATAATAGCTGAGAGTTAACACACCTAAAGAATGCAATAATAGCTTCGAGTTAACACACCTAATTATAACTTAGAGTTTACATCAATAAATAACTCTAAAATAGGTTAAAATTTACATCCTTAAATAATGGAATTATAGCTTAGAGTTAACACACCTAAATAATGGAATTATAGCTTAGAGTTAACACACCTAAATAATGGAATAATAGCTTAGAGTTAAAACACCTAAATAATGGAATAATAGCTTAGAGTTAACCCCCTAAATAATGGAATTATAGCTTGGACTTAACACACCTAAATAATGGAAGAATAGCTTAGAATTAACACCCCTAAATAATGGAATAATAGCTTAGAGTTAACAACCCTATAGAATGGAATTATACCTTAGAGTCAACCCACCTAAATAATGGAATAATAGCTTAGAGTTAACACAGTTAAATAATGGAATAATAGCTTGTGTTAACACACCTAAATAATGGAATAATAGCCTAGAGTTCACACACCTAAATAATTGAATTATAGCTTAGAAAACACACCTCAATAATGGAATTATAGCTTAGAAAACACACCTAAATAATGGAATTATAGCTTAGATTTAACACACCTAAATAATGGAATTATAGCTTAGATAACAACCTAAATAATGGAATTAGAGCTTACAGTTAACACACCTAAATAATGGAATAATAACTTACAGTTCACACACCTAAATAATGGAATAATACCTTAGAGTTCAAACACCTAAATAATGGAATAATAGCTTAGAGTTAACACACCTAAATAATGAAAGTATAGCATACAGTTAACACACCTAAATAATGGAATAATAGCTTAGAGTTAACACCCCTAAATAATGGAATAATAGCTTAGAGTTAACACCCCTAAATAATGCAATAATAGCTTAGAGTTAACACACTAAAATAATGGAATAATAACTTAGAGTTAACAAACCTAAAAAATGGAATAATATCTTAGAGTTAACACACATAGAAAATGGAATAATAGCTTAGAGTTAACACACCTAAATAATGGAATAATAGCTTATAGTTAACACACCTAAACAATGGAATAATAGCTTAGAGTTAACACACCAAAATAATGAAATTATAGTTTAGAGTTAACACACCTAAATAATGGAATAATAGCTTAGAGGTAACACACCTAAATGATGGAATAATAGCTTAGAGTTAACACACCAAAATAATGAAATTATAGTTTAGAGTTAACACACCCAAATAATGCAATAATAGCTTAGAGTTAACACACCTAAATAATGGAATAATAGCTTAGAGTTAACACACCTAAATAATGGAATAATAGCTTGAGTTAACACACCTAAATAATGGAATAATAGCTTAGAGTTCACACACCTATATAATGGAATAATAGCTTAGAGTTAACACACCTAAGTAATGGAATAATAGCTTAGAATTAACACACCTAAATAATGGAATAATAGGATAGAGTGAACACACCTAAATAATGGAATAATAGCATAGAGTTAACACACCAAAATAATGGAATAATTGCTTAGAGTTAACACACTTAAATAATGGAATAATAGCTTAGAGTTAACACACCTAAATAATGGAATAATAGCTTAGAGTTAATACACCTAAATAATGGAATAGTACCTTAGAGTTAACACTCCTAAAATAATGGAATAATAGCTTAGAGTTAACACACCTAAATAATGGAGTAATAGCTTAGAGTTCACACATCTAAATAATAGAATAATACCTTAGAGTTAACCTACCTAAATAATGGAATAATAGCTTGAGTTAACACACTTAAATTATGGAATAATAGCTTAGAGTTCACTCAACTAAATAAGGGAATAATACCTTAGAGTTAAAAGACCTAAATAATGGAATAATAGCTTAAAGTTAACACACCTGAATAATGGAATTATAGCTTAGAGTTAACACACCTAAATAATGGAATAATAGCTTAGAGTTAACACACCTAAATAATGGAATAATAGCTTAGAGTTCACACACCTAAATAATGGAATAATACCTTAGAGTTAACAGACCTAAATAATGGAATAATACCTTAGAGTTAACACACCTCAATAATGGAATTATAGGATAGAGTTAACACACCTAAATAATAGAATTATAGCTTAGAGTTGACACCCCTAATTAATGGAATAATAGCTTAGAGTTGACACACCTAAATAATGGAATTATAGCTTAGAGTTAACACACCTAAATAATGGAATAATAGCTTAGAGTTAACACACCTAAATAATGGAATAATAGCTTAGAGTTCACACATCTAAATAATGGAATAATACCTTAGAGTTCAAACACCTAAATAATGGAATAATAGCTTAGAGTTAACACACCTAAATAATGAAAGTATAGCATACAGTTAACACACCTAAATAATGGAATAATAGCTTAGAGTTAACACCCCTAAATAATGGAATAATAGCTTAGAGTTAACACCCCTAAATAATGCAATAATAGCTTAGAGTTAACACACTAAAATAATGGAATAATAACTTAGAGTTAACAAACCTAAAAAATGGAATAATATCTTAGAGTTAACACACATAGAAAATGGAATAATAGCTTAGAGTTAACACACCTAAATAATGGAATAATAGCTTATAGTTAACACACCTAAACAATGGAATAATAGCTTAGAGTTAACACACCAAAATAATGAAATTATAGTTTAGAGTTAACACACCTAAATAATGGAATAATAGCTTAGAGGTAACACACCTAAATGATGGAATAATAGCTTAGAGTTAACACACCAAAATAATAAATTATAGCTTAGAGTTAACACAGTAAAATAATGGAATAATGGCTTAGAGGTAACACACCTAAAAAATGGAATTATAGCTTAGAGTTAACACACCTAAATAATAGAATAATAGCTTAGAGTTAACACACCTAAATAATGGAATAATAGCATAGAGTTAACACACCAAAATAATGGAATAATTGCTTAGAGTTAACACACTTAAATAATGGAATAACAGCTTAGAGTTAACACACCTAAATAATGGAAGAATAGCTTAGAGTTAATACACCTAAATAATGGAATAGTACCTTAGAGTTAACACTCCTAAATAATGGAATAATAGCTTAGAGATAACACACCTAAATAATGGAGTAATAGCTTAGAGTTCACACATCTAAATAATGGAATAATACCTTAGAGTTCATCTACCTAAATTATGGAATAATAGCTTAGAGTTAACACACCTAGATACTGGAATAATAGCATAGAGTAAACACACCTAAATAATGGAATTATAGATTAGAGTTAACACACCTAAATAATGGAATAATAGCTTGAGTTAACACACTTAAATAATGGAATAATAGCTTAGAGTTCACTCACCTAAATAATGGAATAATACCTTAGAGTTAAAAGACCTAAATAATGGAATAATAGCTTAAAGTTAACACACCTGAATAATGGAATTATAGCTTAGAGTTAACACACCTAAATAATGGAATAATAGCTTAGAGTTAACACACCTAAATAATGGAATAATAGCATAGAGTTAACACACCAAAATAATGGAATAATTGCTTAGAGTTAACACACTTAAATAATGGAATAATAGCTTAGAGTTAACACACCTAAATAATGGAATAATAGCTTAGAGTTAATACACCTAAATAATGGAATAGTACCTTAGAGTTAACACTCCTAAATAATGGAATAATATCTTAGAGTTAACACACCTAAATAATGGAGTAATAGCTTAGAGTTCACACATCTAAATAATGGAATAATACCTTAGAGTTAACCTACCTAAATTATGGAATAATAGCTTAGAGTTAACACACCTAGATACTGGAATAATAGCATAGAGTTAACACACCTAAATAATGGAATTATAGATTAGAGTTAACACACCTAAATAATGGAATAATAGCTTGAGTTAACACACTTAAATAATGGAATAATAGCTTAGAGTTCACTCACCTAAATAATGGAATAATACCTTAGAGTTAAAAGACCTAAATAATGGAATAATAGCTTAAAGTTAACACACCTGAATAATGGAATTATAGCTTAGACTTAACACACCTAAATAATGGAATAATAGCTTAGAGATAACACCCCTAAATAATGGAATAATAGCATAGAGTTAACACACCTAAATAATGGAATAATAGCTTAGAGTTAACACACCTAGATAATGGAATAATAGCATAGAGTTAACACACCAAAATAATGGAATAATTGCTTAGAGTTAACACACTTAAATAATGGAATAATACCTTAGAGTTAACACACCTAAATAATGGAATAATAGCTTAGAGTTAATACACCTAAATAATGGAATAGTACCTTAGAGTTAACACTCCTAAATAATGGAATAATAGCTTAGAGTTAACACACCTAAATAATGGAGTAATAGCTTAGAGTTCACACATCTAAATAATGGAATAATACCTTAGAGTTAACCTACCTACATTATGGAATAATAGCTTAGAGTTAACACACCTAGATACTGGAATATTAGCATAGAGTTAACACACCTAAATAATGGAATTATAGATTAGAGTTAACACACCTAAATAATGGAATAATACCTTAGAGTTAAAAGACCTAAATAATGGAATAATAGCTTAAAGTTAACACACCTGAATAATGGAATTATAGCTTAGAGTTAACACACCTAAATAATGGAATAATAGCTTAGAGTTAACACACCTAAATAATGGAATAATAGCTTAGAGTTCACACACCTAAATAATGGAATAATACCTTAGAGTTAACACACCTAAATAATGGAATTATAGGATAGAGTTAACACACCTAAACAATAGAATTATAGCTTAGAGTTAACACCCCTAATTAATGGAATAATAGCTTAGAGTTGACACACCTAAATAATGGAATTATAGCTTAGAGTTAACACACCTAAATAATGGAATAATAGCTTAGAGTTAACACACCTAAATAATGGAATAATAGCTTAGAGTTCACACATCTAAATAATGGAATAATACCTTAGAGTTCAAACACCTAAATAATGGAATAATAGCTTAGAGTTAACACACCTAAATAATGAAAGTATAGCATACAGTTAACACACCTAAATAATGAAATAATAGCTTAGAGTTAACACCCCTAAATAATGGAATAATAGCTTAGAGTTAACACACCTAAATAATGGAGTAATAGCTTAGAGTTCACACATCTAAATAATGGAATAATACCTTAGAGTTAACCTACCTACATTATGGAATAATAGCTTAGAGTTAACACACCTAGATACTGGAATATTAGCATAGAGTTAACACACATAAATAATGGAATTATAGATTAGAGTTAACACACCTAAATAATGGAATAATACCTTAGAGTTAAAAGACCTAAATAATGGAATAATAGCTTAAAGTTAACACACCTGAATAATGGAATTATAGCTTAGAGTTAACACACCTAAATAATGGAATAATAGCTTAGAGTTAACACACCTAAATAATGGAATAATAGCTTAGAGTTCACACACCTAAATAATGGAATAATACCTTAGAGTTAACACACCTAAATAATGGAATTATAGGATAGAGTTAACACACCTAAACAATAGAATTATAGCTTAGAGTTAACACCCCTAATTAATGGAATAATAGCTTAGAGTTGACACACCTAAATAATGGAATTATAGCTTAGAGTTAACACACCTAAATAATGGAATAATAGCTTAGAGTTAACACACCTAAATAATGGAATAATAGCTTAGAGTTCACACATCTAAATAATGGAATAATACCTTAGAGTTCAAACACCTAAATAATGGAATAATAGCTTAGAGTTAACACACCTAAATAATGAAAGTATAGCATACAGTTAACACACCTAAATAATGAAATAATAGCTTAGAGTTAACACCCCTAAATAATGGAATAATAGCTTAGAGTTAACACCCCTAAATAATGCAATAATAGCTTAGAGTTAACACACCAAAATAATGGAATAATAGCTTAGAGTTAACAAACCTAAAAAATGGAATAATATCTTAGAGTTAACACACATAGAAAATGGAATAATAGCTTAGAGTTAACACACCTAAATAATGGAATAATAGCTTAGAGTTACCACACCTAAATAATGGAATAATAGCTTAGAGTTAACACACCAAAATAATGAAATTATAGCTTAGAGTTAACACAGTTAAGTAATGGAATAATGGCTTAGAGTTAACACACCTAAATACTGGAATAATAGCTTGTGTTAACACACCTAAATAATGAAATAATAGCTTAGAGTTCACACACCTCAATAATGGAATTATAGCTTAGAGAACACACCTAAATAATGGAATTATAGCTTAGAGTTAACACACATAAATAATGGAATTATAGCTTAGAGAGCACACCTAAATAATGCAATTATAGCTTACAGTTAACACACCTAAATAATGGAATAAGAGCTTAGAGATAACACACCTAAAAAATGGAATAATTGCTTAGAGTTAAAACTCGTAAATAATGGAATAATAGCTTAGAGTTAACACACCTAAATAATGGAATAATAGCTTAGAGTTAATACACCTAAATAATGGAATAGTACCTTAGAGTTAACACTCCTAAATAATGGAATAATAGCTTAGAGTTAACACACCTAAATAATGGAGTAATAGCTTAGAGTTCACACATCTAAATAATGGAATAATATCTTAGAGTTAACCTACCTAAATTATAGAATAATATCTTAGAGTTAACACACCTAGATACTGGAATAATAGCATAGAGTAAACACACCTAAATAAAGGAATTATAGATTAGAGTTAACACACCTAAATAATGGAATAATAGCTTGAGTTAACACACTTAAATAATGGAATAATAGCTTAGAGTTCACTCACCTAAATAATGGAATAATACCTTAGAGTTAAAAGACCTAAATAATGGAATAATAGCTTAAAGTTAACACACCTGAATAATGGAATTATAGCTTAGAGTTAACACACCTAAATAATGGAATAATAGCTTAGAGTTAACACACCTAAATAATGGAATAATAGCATGGAGTTAACACACCAAAATAATGGAATAATTGCTTAGAGTTAACACACTTAAATAATGGAATAATAGCTTAGAGTTAACACACCTAAATAATGGAATAATAGCTTAGAGTTAATACACCTAAATAATGGAATAGTACCTTAGAGTTAACACTCCTAAATAATGGAATAATATCTTAGAGTTAACACACCTAAATAATGGAGTAATAGCTTAGAGTTCACACATCTAAATAATGGAATAATACCTTAGAGTTAACCTACCTAAATTATGGAATAATAGCTTAGAGTTAACACACCTAGATACTGGAATAATAGCATAGAGTTAACACACCTAAATAATGGAATTATAGATTAGAGTTAACACACCTAAATAATGGAATAATAGCTTGAGTTAACACACTTAAATAATGGAATAATAGCTTAGAGTTCACTCACCTAAATAATGGAATAATACATTAGAGTTAAAAGACCTAAATAATGGAATAATAGCTTAAAGTTAACACACCTCAATAATGGAATAATACCTTAGAGTTAACACACCTAAATAATGGAATAATACCTTAGAGTTAACAGACCTAAATAATGGAATAATACCTTAGAGTTAACACACCTAAATAATGGAATTATAGGATAGAGTTAACACACCTAAATAATGAAAGTATAGCTTAGAGTTAACACACCTAAATAATGAAATAATAGCTTAGAGTTAACACCCCTAAATAATGGAATAATAGCTTAGAGTTAACACACCTAAATAATGGAGTAATACCTTAGAGTTCACACATCTAAATAATGGAATAATACCTTAGAGTTAACCTACCTACATTATGGAATAATAGCTTAGAGTTAACACACCTAGATACTGGAATATTAGCATAGAGTTAACACACCTAAATAATGGAATTATAGATTAGAGTTAACACACCTAAATAATGGAATAATACCTTAGAGTTAAAAGACCTAAATAATGGAATAATAGCTTAAAGTTAACACACCTGAATAATGGAATTATAGCTTAGAGTTAACACACCTAAATAATGGAATAATAGCTTAGAGTTAACACACCTAAATAATGGAATAATAGCTTAGAGTTCACACACCTAAATAATGGAATAATACCTTAGAGTTAACACACCTAAATAATGGAATTATAGGATAGAGTTAACACACCTAAACAATAGAATTATAGCTTAGAGTTAACACCCCTAATTAATGGAATAATAGCTTAGAGTTGACACACCTAAATAATGGAATTATAGCTTAGAGTTAACACACCTAAATAATGGAATAATAGCTTAGAGTTAACACACCTAAATAATGGAATAATAGCTTAGAGTTCACACATCTAAATAATGGAATAATACCTTAGAGTTCAAACACCTAAATAATGGAATAATAGCTTAGAGTTAACACACCTAAATAATGAAAGTATAGCATACAGTTAACACACCTAAATAATGAAATAATAGCTTAGAGTTAACACCCCTAAATAATGGAATAATAGCTTAGAGTTAACACCCCTAAATAATGCAATAATAGCTTAGAGTTAACACACCAAAATAATGGAATAATAGCTTAGAGTTAACAAACCTAAAAAATGGAATAATATCTTAGAGTTAACACACATAGAAAATGGAATAATAGCTTAGAGTTAACACACCTAAATAATGGAATAATAGCTTAGAGTTACCACACCTAAATAATGGAATAATAGCTTAGAGTTAACACCCCTAAATAATGGAATAATAGCTTAGAGTTAACACACCTAAATAATGGAGTAATAGCTTAGAGTTCACACATCTAAATAATGGAATAATACCTTAGAGTTAACCTACCTACATTATGGAATAATAGCTTAGAGTTAACACACCTAGATACTGGAATATTAGCATAGAGTTAACACACCTAAATAATGGAATTATAGATTAGAGTTAACACACCTAAATAATGGAATAATACCTTAGAGTTAAAAGACCTAAATAATGGAATAATAGCTTAAAGTTAACACACCTGAATAATGGAATTATAGCTTAGAGTTAACACACCTAAATAATGGAATAATAGCTTAGAGTTAACACACCTAAATAATGGAATAATAGCTTAGAGTTCACACACCTAAATAATGGAATAATACCTTAGAGTTAACACACCTAAATAATGGAATTATAGGATAGAGTTAACACACCTAAACAATAGAATTATAGCTTAGAGTTAACACCCCTAATTAATGGAATAATAGCTTAGAGTTGACACACCTAAATAATGGAATTATAGCTTAGAGTTAACACACCTAAATAATGGAATAATAGCTTAGAGTTAACACACCTAAATAATGGAATAATAGCTTAGAGTTCACACATCTAAATAATGGAATAATACCTTAGAGTTCAAACACCTAAATAATGGAATAATAGCTTAGAGTTAACACACCTAAATAATGAAAGTATAGCATACAGTTAACACACCTAAATAATGAAATAATAGCTTAGAGTTAACACCCCTAAATAATGGAATAATAGCTTAGAGTTAACACCCCTAAATAATGCAATAATAGCTTAGAGTTAACACACCAAAATAATGGAATAATAGCTTAGAGTTAACAAACCTAAAAAATGGAATAATATCTTAGAGTTAACACACATAGAAAATGGAATAATAGCTTAGAGTTAACACACCTAAATAATGGAATAATAGCTTAGAGTTACCACACCTAAATAATGGAATAATAGCTTAGAGTTAACACACCAAAATAATGAAATTATAGCTTAGAGTTAACACAGTTAAGTAATGGAATAATGGCTTAGAGTTAACACACCTAAATACTGGAATAATAGCTTGTGTTAACACACCTAAATAATGAAATAATAGCTTAGAGTTCACACACCTCAATAATGGAATTATAGCTTAGAGAACACACCTAAATAATGGAATTATAGCTTAGAGTTAACACACATAAATAATGGAATTATAGCTTAGAGAGCACACCTAAATAATGCAATTATAGCTTACAGTTAACACACCTAAATAATGGAATAAGAGCTTAGAGATAACACACCTAAAAAATGGAATAATTGCTTAGAGTTAAAACTCGTAAATAATGGAATAATAGCTTAGAGTTAACACACCTAAATAATGGAATAATAGCTTAGAGTTAATACACCTAAATAATGGAATAGTACCTTAGAGTTAACACTCCTAAATAATGGAATAATAGCTTAGAGTTAACACACCTAAATAATGGAGTAATAGCTTAGAGTTCACACATCTAAATAATGGAATAATATCTTAGAGTTAACCTACCTAAATTATAGAATAATATCTTAGAGTTAACACACCTAGATACTGGAATAATAGCATAGAGTAAACACACCTAAATAATGGAATTATAGATTAGAGTTAACACACCTAAATAATGGAATAATAGCTTGAGTTAACACACTTAAATAATGGAATAATAGCTTAGAGTTCACTCACCTAAATAATGGAATAATACCTTAGAGTTAAAAGACCTAAATAATGGAATAATAGCTTAAAGTTAACACACCTGAATAATGGAATTATAGCTTAGAGTTAACACACCTAAATAATGGAATAATAGCTTAGAGTTAACACACCTAAATAATGGAATAATAGCATAGAGTTAACACACCAAAATAATGGAATAATTGCTTAGAGTTAACACACTTAAATAATGGAATAATAGCTTAGAGTTAACACACCTAAATAATGGAATAATAGCTTAGAGTTAATACACCTAAATAATGGAATAGTACCTTAGAGTTAACACTCCTAAATAATGGAATAATATCTTAGAGTTAACACACCTAAATAATGGAGTAATAGCTTAGAGTTCACACATCTAAATAATGGAATAATACCTTAGAGTTAACCTACCTAAATTATGGAATAATAGCTTAGAGTTAACACACCTAGATACTGGAATAATAGCATAGAGTTAACACACCTAAATAATGGAATTATAGATTAGAGTTAACACACCTAAATAATGGAATAATAGCTTGAGTTAACACACTTAAATAATGGAATAATAGCTTAGAGTTCACTCACCTAAATAATGGAATAATACATTAGAGTTAAAAGACCTAAATAATGGAATAATAGCTTAAAGTTAACACACCTCAATAATGGAATAATACCTTAGAGTTAACACACCTAAATAATGGAATAATACCTTAGAGTTAACAGACCTAAATAATGGAATAATACCTTAGAGTTAACACACCTAAATAATGGAATTATAGGATAGAGTTAACACACCTAAATAATAGAATTATAGCTTAGAGTTAACACACCTAAATAATGAAATAATAGCTTAGAGTTAACACCCCTAAATAATGGAATAATAGCTTAGAGTTAACACACCTAAATAATGGAGTAATACCTTAGAGTTCACACATCTAAATAATGGAATAATACCTTAGAGTTAACCTACCTACATTATGGAATAATAGCTTAGAGTTAACAAACCAATATACTGGAATATTAGCATAGAGTTAACACACCTAAATAATGGAATTATAGATTAGAGTTAACACACCTAAATAATGGAATAATACCTTAGAGTTAAAAGACCTAAATAATGGAATAATAGCTTAAAGTTAACACACCTGAATAATGGAATTATAGCTTAGAGTTAACACACCTAAATAATGGAATAATAGCTTAGAGTTAACACACCTAAATAATGGAATAATAGCTTAGAGTTCACACACCTAAATAATGGAATAATACCTTAGAGTTAACACACCTAAATAATGGAATTATAGGATAGAGTTAACACACCTAAACAATAGAATTATAGCTTAGAGTTAACACCCCTAATTAATGGAATAATAGCTTAGAGTTAACACCCCTAAATAATGATAGAGTTAACACACCTATAATAATGCTTAGAGTTAACACACCTAAATAATGGAATAATAGCTTAGAGTTCACACATCTAAATAATGGAATAATACCTTAGAGTTAATACACCTAAATAATGGAATAATAGCTTAGAGTTAACACCCCTATATAATGGAATAATAGCTTAGAGTTAACACACCAAAATAATGGAATAATAGCGTAGAGTTAATAATAGAACAATAGCATAGAGTTAACACACCTAGATAATGGAGAATAATAGCTTAGAGTTAACACCCCTAAAGAATGGAATACTAGCTTAGAGTTAACACACCAAAACAATGGAATTATAGCTTAGAGTTAACACATACAAATAATGGAATAATAGCGTAGAGTTAAAACACTTAAATAATGGAATAATATCTTAGAGGTAACACACCCAAATAATGGAATAATAGCTTAGAGTTAACACCCCTAAATAATGGAATAATAGCTTGAGTTAACACACTTAAATAATGGAATAATAGCTTAGAGTTCACTCACCTAAATAATGGAATAATAGCTTAGATTTAACACTCCTACATAATGGAATACCTTAGAGTGAACACACCTAAATAATGGATTTACAGATTAAAGTTAACAAACCTAAATAATGAAATAACAGCTTAGTGTTAACACACCTAAATAATGGAATAATAGCTTAGAGTTCACACCCCTAAATAATGGAAAATAGCTTAGAGTTAACACCCTTAAATAATGAAATAATACCTTAGAGTTAACACCCCTATATAATGGAACAATAGCTTAGAGTTAATACCCCTAAATAATGGAATAATACCTTAGAGTTAACACACCAAAATAATGGAATAATAGCTTAGAGTTAACACATCTAAATAATGGAATAATAGCTTAGAGTTAATACACCTAGATAATGGAATAATAGCATAGAGTTAACACACCTAAATAATGGAATAACAGCTTAGAGTTAACACACCCAGATAATGGAATAATAGCATAGAGTTAACACACCTAAATAATGGAATAATAGCTTAGACTTAACACACCTAAATAATGGAATAATACCTTAGAGTTAACAGACCTAAATAATGGAATAATAGCTTAGAGTTAACACACCTAAATAATGGAATAATAGCTTAGAGTTAACACACCTAAATAATGGAATTATAGCTTAGAGTTAACACGCCTAAATAATGGAATAATAGCTTAGAGTTCACACCCCTAAATAATGGAAAATAGCTTAGAGTTAACACCCTTAAATAATGGAATAATAGCTTAGAGTTAACACACCTAAATAATGGAATAATAGCTTAGAGTTAACACACCTAAATAATGGAATAATAGCTTAGAGTTAACACACCTAAATAATGGAATAATAGCTTAGAGTTAACACACCTAAATAATGGAATAATAGCTTAGAGTTAACACACCTAGATAATGGAATAATAGCATAGAGTTAACACACCTAAATAATGGAATAATAGCTTAGACTTAACACACCTAAATAATGGAATAATAGCTTAGAGATAACACCCCTAAATAATGGAATTATAGCTTCGAGTTAACACACCTTAATAATGGAATTATAGCTTAGAGTTAACACACCTAAATAATGGAATTATAGCTTAGAGAACACACCTAAATAATGGAATTATAGCTTAGAGAACACACCTAAATAATGCAATTATAGCTTACAGTTAACACATCTAAATAATGGAATAAGAGCTTAGAGTTAACACACCTAAAAAATGGAATAATTGCTTAGAGTTAAAACTCGTAAATAATGGAATAATATCTTAGAGTTAACACACCCAAATAATGGAATAATAGCTTAGAGTTAACACACCTAAATAATGGAATAATACCTTAGAGTAAACACACCTCAATAATGGAATAATAGCTTAGAGTTAACACATCTAAATAAGGGAATAATAGCTTAAAATTAACACCCCTAAATAATGGAATAATAGCATAGAGTTAACACACCAAAATAATGGAATAATTGCTTAGAATTAACACACTTAAATAATGGAATAATAGCTTAGAGTTAACACACCTAAATAATGGAATAATAGCTTAGAGTTAACACCCCTAAATAATGGAATAAAAGCTTAGAGTTAACACACCTAAATAATGGAGTAATAGCTTGGAGTTCACACATCTAAATAATGGAATAATACCTTAGAGTTAACCTACCTAAATTATGGAATAATAGCTTAGAGTTAACACACCTAGATAATGGAATAATAGCATAGAGTTAACACACCTAAATAATGGAATAACAGCTTAGAGTTAACACACCCAGATAATGGAATAATAGCTTGAGTTAACACACTTAAATAATGGAATAATAGCTTAGAGTTCACACACCTAAATAATGGAATAATACCTTAGAGTTAAAAGACCTAAATAATGGAATAATAGCTTAGAGTTAACACACCTAAATAATGGAATTATAGCTTAGAGTTAACACACCTAAATAATGGAATAATAGCTCAGAGTTAACAAACTTAAATAATGGAATAATAGCTTAGAGTTCACACACCTAAATAATGGAATAATACCTTCGAGTTAACAGACCTAAATAATGGAATAATACCTTAGAGTTAACACACCTAAATAATGGAATTATAGGATAGAGTTAACACACCTAAATAATAGAATTATAGCTTAGAGTTAACACACCTAAATAATGGAATAATAGCTTAGAAAACACACCTCAATAATGGAATAATACCTTAGAGTTAACACACCTAAATAATGGAATAATAGCATAGAGTTAACACACCTAAATAATGGAATAATAGCTTAGACTTAAGACACCTAAATAATGGAATAATAGCTTAGAGATAACACCCCTAAATAATGGAATAATAGCTTAGAGTTAACACACCTAGATAATGGAATAATAGCATAGAGTTAACACACCTAAATAATGGAATAATAGCTTAGAGTTAACACACCTAAATAATGGAATAATAGCTTAGAGTTAACACCCCTAAATAATGGAATAATAGCTTAGAGTTAACACACCTAAATAATGGAATAATAGCTTAGAGTTAACACACCTAAATTATGGAATAATAGCTTAGGGTTAACACCCCTAAATAATGCAATAATAGCTTAGAGTTAACACACCGAAATAATAGAATAATAGCTTAGAGTTAACACACCTACATAATGGAATAATAGCTGAGAGTAAAACCCCTAAATAATGGAATAATAGCTTAGAGTTAACACAATTAAATAATGGAATAATAGTTTCGAGTTAACATAACTTAATAATAGAATAATAGCTTAGAGTTAACACACCTAAATAATGCAATAATACCTTAGAGTTAACACCCGTAAATAATAGAATAATACCTTAGAGTTAACACACCTACAAAATGGAATAATAGCTTAGAGTTAACACCCCTAAATAATGGAATAATACCTTAGAGTTAACACACCTACATAATGGAATAATACCTTAGAGTTAACAACCCTAAATAATGGAATAATAGAGTACACACCTAAATAATAATTTTAGAGTTAACACCCCTAATTGATGGAATAATAGCTTAGAGTTGACAAACCTAAATAATGGAATTATAGCTTAGAGGTAACACACCTAAATAATGGAATAATAGCTTAGAGTTAACACACCTAAATAATGGAATAATAGCTTAGAGTTAATAACACTAAATAATGGAATAATAGCTTAGAGTTAACACCTAAATAATGGAATAATAGCTTAGAGTAATAAAGACCTAAATAAAGACCTAAATAATGGCTTAACACACACCTAAATAATGGAATAATAGCTTAGAGTTAACACACCTAAATAATGGAATAATAAGACCTAAATAATGGAATAAAACTTAGAGTTAACACACCTAAATAATGAATAATACCTTCGAGTTAACAGACCTAAATAATGGAATAATACCTTAGAGTTAACACACCTAAATAATGGAATAATGATAGAGTTAACACACCTAAATAATAGAAATATATCTTAGAGTTAACACACATCTATAATAGAATTAACACCCCAAAATAATGGAATAATACCTTAGAGTTAACACACCTAAATAATGGAATTATAGGATAGAGTTAACACACCTAAATAATAGAATTATAGCTTAGAGTTAACACACCTAAATAATGGAATAATAGCTTAGAAAACACACCTCAATAATGGAATAATACCTTAGAGTTCAAACACCTAAATAATGGAATAATACCTTACAGTTAACACACATAAATAATGAAAGTATAGCATACAGTTAACACACCTAAATAATGGAATAATAGCTTAGAGTTAACACCCCTAAATAATGGAATAATAGCTTAGAGTTAACACCCCTAAATAATGCAATAATAGCTTAGAGTTAACACACCAAAATAATGGAATAATAGCTTAGAGTTAACAAACCTAAAAAATGGCATAATATCTTAGAGTTAACACACATAGAAAATGGAATAATAGCTTAGAGTTAACACACCTAAATAATGGAATAATAGCTTAGAGTTAACACACCTAAATAATGGAATAATAGCTTAGAGTTAACACACCAAAATAATGAAATTATAGCTTAGAGTTAACACAGTTAAATAATGGAATAATGGCTTAGAGTTAACACACCTAAATAATGGAATAATAGCTTGTGTTAACACACCTAAATAATGAAATAATAGCTTAGAGTTCACACACCTCAATAATGGAATTATAGCTTAGAGAACACACCTAAATAATGGAATTATAGCTTAGAGTTAACACACCTAACTAATGGAATAATACCTTAGAGTTAACAGACCTAAATAATGGAATAATACCTTAGAGTTAACACACCTAAATAATGGCATTATAGGATAGAGTTAACACACCTAAATAATAGAATTATAGCTTAGAGTTAACACCCCTAATTGATGGAATAATAGCTTAGAGTTGACAAACCTAAATAATGGAATTATAGCTTAGAGGTAACACACCTAAATAATGGAATAATAGCTTAGAGTTAACACACCTAAATAATGGAATAATAGCTTAGAGTTGACACACCTAAATAATGGAATAATAGCTTAGAGTTAACACACCTAAATAATGGAATAATACCTTAGAGTTAACAGACCTAAATAATGGAATAATAGCTTGGAGTTAACACCCCTAAATAATGGAATAATAGCTTAGACTTAACACACCAAAATAATGGAATAATACCTTAGAGTTAACACACCTAAATAATGGAATAATATCTTAGAGTTGACACACATAGAAAATGGAATAATAGCTTAGAGTTACCACCCCTAAATAATGGAATAATAGCTTAGAGGTAACACACCTAAATAATGGAATAATAGCTTAGAGTTAACACACCAAAATAATAAATTATAGCTTAGAGTTAACACAGTAAAGTAATGGAATAATAGCTTAGAAGTAACACACCTAAAAAATGGAATTCTAGCTTAGATATAACACACCTAAATAATGGAATAATGGCTTAGAGTTAACACACCTAAATAATGCAATAATAGCATAGAGTTAACACACCTAAATAATTGAATAATTGCTTAGAGTTAACACACTTAAATAATGGAATAATAGCTTAGAGGTAACGAAGCTAAATAATTAAATAATAGCTTAGAGTTGACACACCTAAATAATGGAATAATAGCTTAGAGTTAACACACCTAAATAATAGAATAATACCTTAGAGTTAACACACCTAAATAATGGAATAATAGCTTAGAGTTAACACCCCTAAATAATGGAATAATAGCTTAGAGTTAAAACACCAAAATAATGGAATAATAGCTTAGAGTTAACACACCTAAATAATGGAATAATATCTTAGAGTAAACACACATAGTAAATAGAATAATAGCTTAGAGTTTCCACCCCTAAATAATGGAATAATAGCTTAGAGTTAACACACCTAAATAATGGAATAATAGCTTATAGTTAACACACCTAAATAATGGAATAAGAGCTTAGAGTTCACACACCTAAATAATGGAATAATTGCTTAGAGTTAACACACTTAAATAATGGAATAATAGCTTAGAGTTAACACACCTAAATACTGGAATAATAGCTTAGAGTTAATACACCTAAATAATGGAATAGTACCTTAGAGTTAACACTCCTAAATAATGGAATTATAGCTTAGAGTTAACACTCCTAAATAATGGAATAATAGCTTGGAGTTAACACCCCTAAATAAAGGAATAATGGATTAGAGTTAACCCACCTAAATAATGGAATAATAGCTTAGAGTTAACACACCTAAATAATGGAATAATAGCTTAGAGTTAACACCCCTAAATAATGCAATAATAGCTTAGAGTTATCACACCAAAATAATGGAATAATAGCTTAGAGTTAACACACCTAAATAATGGAATAATATCTTAGAGTTAACACACATAGAAAATGGAATAATAGCTTAGAGTTAACACACCTAAATAATGGAATAATAGCTTAGAGTTAACACACCTAAATAATGGAATAATAGCTTAGAGTTAACACACCAAAATAATGAAATTATAGCTTAGAGTTAACACAGTTAAATAATGGAATAATGGCTTAGAGTTAACACACCTAAATAATGGGATAATACCTTAGAGTTAACACACCTAAATAATGAAATAATAGCTTAGAGTTCACACACCTCAATAATGGAATTATAGCTTACAGAACACACCTAAATAATGGAATTATAGCTTAGACTTAACACACATAAATAATGGAATTATAGCTTAGAGAACACATCTAAATAATGCAATTATAGCTTAGAGTTCACACACCTAAATAATGGAATAATTGCTTAGAGTTAAAACACGAAAATAATGGAATAATAGCTTAGAGTTAATACACCTAAATAATGGAATAATACCTTAGAGTTAACACCCCTAAATAATGGAATAATAGCTTATAGTTAACACACCTAAATAATGGAATAATAGCTTAGAGTTAACACACCTAAATAATGGAATAATAGGATAGAGTTATCACACCGAAATAATGGAATAAATGCTTAGAGGTAACACACCTAAATAATTAAATAATAGCTTAGAGTTGACACACCTAAATAATGGAATAATAGCTTAGAGTTAACACACCTAAATATTGGAATAATACCTTAGAGTTAACACACCTATATAATGGAATAATAGCTTAGAGTTAACACCCCTAAATAATGGAATAATAGCTTAGAGTTAACACACCAAAATAATGGAATAATAGCTTAGAGTTACCACCCCTAAATAATGGAATATTAGCTTAGAGGTAACACACCTAAATGATGGAATAATAGCTTAGAGTTAACACACCTAAATAATGGAATAATAGCTTAGAGTTAACACACCTAAATAATGGAATAATAGCATAGAGTTAACACACCAAAATAATGGAATGATTGCTTAGAGTTCACACACTTAAATAATGGAATAATAGCTTAGAGTTAACACACCTAAATAATGGAATAAGAGCTTAGAGTTAATACACCTAAATAATGGAATAGTACCTTAGAGTTAACACTCCTAAATAATGGAATAATAGCTTAGAGTTAACACACCTAAATAATGGAGTAATAGCTTAGAGTACACACATCTAAATAATGGAATAATACCTTAGAGTTAACCTACCTAAATTATGGAATAATAGCTTAGAGTTAACACACCTATATACTGGAATAATAGCATAGAGTTAACACACCTAAATAATGGAATTATAGCTCAGAGTTAACACACCTAAATTATGGAATAATAGCTTGAGTTAACACACTTAAATAATGGAATAATAGCTTAGAGTTAACACACCTAAATAATGGAATAATAGCTTAGAGTTCACACACCTAAATAATAGAATAATACCTTAGAGTTAATAGACCTAAATAATGGAATAATACCTTAGAGTTAACACACCTAGATAATGGAATTATAGGATAGAGTTAACACACCTAAATAATAGAATTATAGCTTAGAGTTAACACCCCTAATTAATGGAATAATAGCTTAGAGTTGACACACCTAAATAATGGAATAATAGCTTAGAGTTAACACACCTAAATAATGGAATAATAGCTTAGAGTTCACACATCTAAATAATGGAATAATACCTTAGAGTTCAAACACCTAAATAATGGAATAATAGCTTAGAGTTAACACACCTAAATAATGAAAGTATAGCATACAGTTAACACACCTAAATAATGGAATAATAGCTTAGAGTTAACACCCCTAAATAATGCAATAATAGCTTAGAGTTAACACACCAAAATAATGGAATAATAGCTTAGAGTTAACAAACCTAAAAAATGGAATAATATCTTAGAGTTAACGCACATAGAAAATGGAATAATAGCTTAGAGTTAACACACCTAAATAATGGAATAATAGCTTAGAGGTAACACACCTAAATAATGGAATAATAGCTTAGAGTTAACACACCAAAATAATGAAATTATAGCTTAGAGTTAACACAGTTAAATAATAGAATAATGGCTTAGAGTTAACACACCTAAATAATGGAATAATAGCTTTTGTTAACACACCTAAATAATGAAATAATAGCTTAGAGTTCACAAACCTCAATAATGGAATTATAGCTTAGAGAACACACCTAAATAATGGAATAAGAGCTTAGAGTTAATACACCTAAATAATGGAATAGTACCTTAGAGTTAACACTCCTAAATAATGGAATAATAGCTTAGAGTTAACACACCTAAATAATGGAGTAATAGCTTAGAGTACACACATCTAAATAATGGAATAATACCTTAGAGTTAACCTACCTAAATTATGGAATAATAGCTTAGAGTTAACACACCTATATACTGGAATAATAGCATAGAGTTAACACACCTAAATAATGGAATTATAGCTCAGAGTTAACACACCTAAATTATGGAATAATAGCTTGAGTTAACACACTTAAATAATGGAATAATAGCTTAGAGTTAACACACCTAAATAATGGAATAATAGCTTAGAGTTCACACACCTAAATAATAGAATAATACCTTAGAGTTAACAGACCTAAATAAGGGAATAATACCTTAGAGTTAACACACCTAGATAATGGAATTATAGGATAGAGTTAACACACCTAAATAATAGAATTATAGCTTAGAGTTAACACCCCTAATTAATGGAATAATAGCTTAGAGTTGACACACCTAAATAATGGAATAATAGCTTAGAGTTAACACACCTAAATAATGGAATAATAGCTTAGAGTTCACACATCTAAATAATGGAATAATACCTTAGAGTTCAAACACCTAAATAATGGAATAATAGCTTAGAGTTAACACACCTAAATAATGAAAGTATAGCATACAGTTAACACACCTAAATAATGGAATAATAGCTTAGAGTTAACACCCCTAAATAATACAATAATAGCTTAGAGTTAACACACCAAAATAATGGAATAATAGCTTAGAGTTAACAAACCTAAAAAATGGAATAATATCTTAGAGTTAATGCACATAGAAAATGGAATAATAGCTTAGAGTTAACACACCTAAATAATGGAATAATAGCTTAGAGGTAACACACCTAAATAATGGAATAATAGCTTAGAGTTAACACACCAAAATAATGAAATTATAGCTTAGAGTTAACACAGTTAAATAATGGAATAATGGCTTAGAGTTAACACACCTAAATAATGGAATAATAGCTTTTGTTAACACACCTAAATAATGAAATAATAGCTTAGAGTTCACACACCTCAATAATGGAATTATAGCTTAGAGAACACACCTAAATAATGGAATTATAGCTTAGAGTTAACACACATAAATAATGGAATTATAGCTTAGAGAACACACCTAAATAATGCAATTATAGCTTACAGTTAACACACCTAAATAATGGAATAAGAGCTTAGAGTTAACACACCTAAAAAATGGAATAATACCTTAGAGTTAACACACCTATATAATGGAATAATAGCTTAGAGTTAACACCCCTAAATAATGGAATAATGGCTTCGAGTTAACACACCTAAATAATGGAATAATAGCTTGTGTTAACACACCTACATAATGAAATAATAGCTTAGAGTTCACACACCTCAATAATGGAATTATAGCTTAGAGAACACACCTAAATAATGTAATTATATCTTAGAGTTAACACACATAAATAATGGAATTATAGCTTAGAGAACACACCTAAATAATGCAATTATAGCTTACAGTTAACACACCTAAATAATGGAATAATAGCTTAGAGTTAACACACCTAAATAATGGAATAATAGCATAGAGTTAACACACGAAAATAATGGAATAATTGCTTAGAGTTAACACACTTAAATAATGGAATAATAGCTTAGAGTTAACACACCTAAATAATGGAATAATAGCTTGAGTTAACACACTTAAATAATGGAATAATAGCTTAGAGTTCACTCACCTAAATAATGGAATAATACCTTAGAGTTAAAAGACCTAAATAATGGAATAATAGCTTAAAGTTAACACACCTGAATAATGGAATTATAGCTTAGAGTTAACACACCTAAATAATGGAATAATAGCTTAGAGTTAACACACCTAAATAATGGAATAATAGCTTAGAGTTCACACACCTAAATAATGGAATAATACCTTAGAGTTAACAGACCTAAATAATGGAATAATACCTTAGAGTTAACACACCTAAATAATGGAATTATAGGATAGAGTTAACACACCTAAATAATAGAATTATAGCTTAGAGTTAACACCCCTAATTAATGGAATAATAGCTTAGAGTTGACACACCTAAATAATGGAATTATAGCTTAGAGTTAACACACCTAAATAATGGAATAATAGCTTAGAGTTAACACACCTAAATAATGGAATAATAGCTTAGAGTTCACACATCTAAATAATGGAATAATACCTTAGAGTTCAAACACCTAAATAATGGAATAATAGCTTAGAGTTAACACACTTAAATAATGAAAGTATAGCATACAGTTAACACACCTAAATAATGGAATAATAGCTTAGAGTTCACACCCCTAAATAATGGAATAATACCTTAGAGTTCACACATCTAAATAATGCAATAATAGCTTAGAGTTAACACACCAAAATAATGGAATAATAGCTTAGAGTTAACAAACCTAAAAAATGGAATAATATCTTAGAGTTAACACACATAAAAAATGGAATAATAGCTTAGAGTTAACACACCTAAATAATGGAATAATAGCTTAGAGTTAACACACCTAAATAATGGAATAATAGCTTAGAGTTAACACACCAAAATAATGGAATAATAGCTTAGAGTTAACAAACCTAAAAAATGGAATAATATCTTAGAGTTAACACACATAAAAAATGGAATAATAGCTTAGAGTTAACACACCTAAATAATGGAATAATAGCTTAGAGTTAACACACCTAAATAATGGAATAATAGCTTAGAGTTAACCTACCTAAATTATGGAATAATAGCTTAGAGTTAACACACCTATATACTGGAATAATAGCATAGAGTTAACACACCTAAATAATGGAATTATAGCTCAGAGTTAACACACCTAAATTATGGAATGATAGCTTGAGTTAACACACTTAAATAATGGAATAATAGCTTAGAGTTAACACACCTAAATAATGGAATAATAGCTTAGAGTTCACACACCTAAATAATAGAATAATAGCTTAGAGTTAACAGACCTAAATAATGCAATAATACCTTAGAGTTAACACACCTAGATAATGGAATTATAGGATAGAGTTAACACACCTAAATAATAGAATTATAGCTTAGAGTTAACACCCCTAATTAATGGAATAATGGCTTAGAGTTGACACACCTAAATAATGGAATAATAGCTTAGAGTTAACACACCTAAATAATGGAATAATAGCTTAGAGTTCACACATCTAAATAATGGAATAATACCTTAGAGTTCAAACACCTAAATAATGGAATAATAGCTTAGAGTTAACACACCTAAATAATGAAAGTATAGCATACAGTTAACACACCTAAATAATGGAATAATAGCTTAGAGTTAACACCCCTAAATAATGCAATAATAGCTTAGAGTTAACACACCAAAATAATGGAATAATAGCTTAGAGTTAACAAACCTAAAAAATGGAATAATATCTTAGAGTTAACGCACATAGAAAATGGAATAATAGCTTAGAGTTAACACACCTAAATAATGGAATAATAGCTTAGAGGTAACACACCTAAATAATGGAATAATAGCTTAGAGTTAACACACCAAAATAATGAAATTATAGCTTAGAGTTAACACAGTTAAATAATGGAATAATGGCTTAGAGTTAACACACCTAAATAATGGAATAATAGCTTTTGTTAACACACCTAAATAATGAAATAATAGCTTAGAGTTCACACACCTCAATAATGGAATTATAGCTTAGAGAACACACCTAAATAATGGAATTATAGCTTAGAGTTAACACACATAAATAATGGAATTATAGCTTAGAGAACACACCTAAATAATGCAATTATAGCTTACAGTTAACACACCTAAATAATGGAATAAGAGCTTAGAGTTAACACACCTAAAAAATGGAATAATACCTTAGAGTTAACACACCTATATAATGGAATAATAGCTTAGAGTTAACACCCCTAAATAATGGAATAATGGCTTAGAGTTAACACACCTAAATAATGGAATAATAGCTTGTGTTAACACACCTACATAATGAAATAATAGCTTAGAGTTCACACACCTCAATAATGGAATTATAGCTTAGAGAACACACCTAAATAATGGAATTATATCTTAGACTTAACACACATAAATAATGGAATTATAGCTTAGAGAACACACCTAAATAATGCAATTATAGCTTAGAGTTAACACACCTAAATAATGGAATAATAGCTTAGAGTTAACACACCTAAATATTGGAATAATACCTTAGAGTTAACACACCTATATAATGGAATAATAGCTTAGAGTTAACACCCCTAAATAATGGAATAATAGCTTAGAGTTAACACACCAAAATAATGGAATAATAGCTTAGAGTTACCACCCCTAAATAATGGAATAATAGCTTAGAGTTAACACACCTAAATGATGGAATAATAGCTTAGAGTTAACACACCAAAATAATAAATTATAGCTTAGAGTTAACACAGTAAAATAATGGAATAATGGCTTAGAGGTAACACACCTAAAAAATGGAATTATAGCTTAGAGTTAACACACCTAAATAATGGAATAATAGCTTAGAGTTAACACACCTAAATAATGGAATAATAGCATAGAGTTAACACACGAAAATAATGGAATAATTGCTTACAGTTAACACACTTAAATAATGGAATAATAGCTTAGAGTTAACACACCTAAATAATGGAATAATAGCTTAGAGTTAATACACCTAAATCATGGAATAGTACCTTAGAGTTAACACTCCTAAATAATGGAATAATAGCTTAGAGTTAACACACCTAAATAATGGAGTAATAGCTTAGAGTTCACACATCTAAATAATGGAATAATACCTTACAGTTAACCTACCTAAATTATGGAATAATAGCTTAGAGTTAACACACCTAGATACTGGAATAATAGCATAGAGTTAACACACCTAAATAATGGAATTATAGCTTAGAGTTAACACACCTAAATAATGGAATAATAGCTTGAGTTAACACACTTAAATAATGGAATAATAGCTTAGAGTTCACTCACCTAAATAATGGAATAATACCTTAGACTTAAAAGACCTAAATAATGGAATAATAGCTTAAAGTTAACACACCTGAATAATAGAATTATAGCTTAGAGTTAACACACCTAAATAATGGAATAATAGCTTAGAGTTAACACACCTAAATAATGGAATAATAGCTTAGAGTTCACACACCTAAATAATGGAATAATACCTTAGAGTTAACAGACCTAAATAATGGAATAATACCTTAGAGTTAACACACCTAAATAATGGAATTATAGGATAGAGTTAACACACCTAAATAATAGAATTATAGCTTAGAGTTAACACCCCTAATTAATGGAATAATAGCTTAGAGTTGACACACCTAAATAATGGAATTATAGCTTAGAGTTAACACACCTAAATAATGGAATAATAGCTTAGAGTTAACACACCTAAATAATGGAATAATAGCTTAGAGTTCACACATCTAAATAATGGAATAATACCTTAGAGTTCAAACACCTAAATAATGGAATAATAGCTTAGAGTTAACACACTTAAATAATGAAAGTATAGCATACAGTTAACACACCTAAATAATGGAATAATAGCTTAGAGTTAACTCCCCTAAATAATGGAATAATAGCTTAGAGTTTACACCCCTAAATAATGCAATAATAGCTTAGAGTTAACACACCAAAATAATGGAATAATAGCTTAGAGTTAACAAACCTAAAAAATGGAATAATATCTTAGAGTTAACACACATAAAAAATGGAATAATAGCTTAGAGTTAACACACCTAAATAATGGAATAATAGCTTAGAGTTAACACACCTAAATAATGGAATAATAGCTTAGAGTTAACACACCAAAATAATGAAATTATAGCTTAGAGTTAACACAGTTAAATAATGGAATAATGGCTTAGAGTTAACACACCTAAATAATGGAATAATAGCTTTTGTTAACACACCTAAATAATGAAATAATAGCTTAGAGTTCACACACCTCAATAATGGAATTATAGCTTAGAGAACACACCTAAATAATGGAATTATAGCTTAGAGTTAACACACATAATTAATGGAATTATAGCTTAGAGAACACACCTAAACAATGCAATTATAGCTTACAGTTAACACACCTAAATAATGGAATAAGAGCTTAGAGTTAACACACCTAAAAAATGGAATAATTGCTTAGAGTTAAAACACGTAAATAATGGAATAATAGCTTAGAGTTAACACACCTAAATAATGGAATAATAGCTTAGAGTTAACACACCTAAATAATGGAATAATAGCTTAGAGTTAACACACCAAAATAATGAAATTATAGCTTAGAGTTAACACAGTTAAATAATGAAATAATGGCTTAGAGTTAACACACCTAAATAATGGAATAATAGCTTTTGTTAACACACCTAAATAATGAAATAATAGCTTAGAGTTCACACACCTCAATAATGGAATTATAGCTTAGAGAACACACCTAAATAATGGAATTATAGCTTAGAGTTAACACACATAATTAATGGAATTATAGCTTAGAGAACACACCTAAATAATGCAATTATAGCTTACAGTTAACACACCTAAATAATGGAATAAGAGCTTAGAGTTAACACACCTAAAAAATGGAATAATTGCTTAGAGTTAAAACACGTAAATAATGGAATAATAGCTTAGAGTTAACACACCTAAATAATGGAATAATAGCTTAGAGTTAATACACCTAAATAATGGAATAATACCTTAGAGTTAACAACCCTAAATAATGGAATAATAGCTTAGAGTTAACACACCTAAATTATGGAATAATAGCTTTGAGTTAACAGACCTAAATAATGGAATAATAGGATAGAGTTAGCACACCTAAATAATGGAATAAATGCTTAGAGGTAACACACCTAAATAATTAAATAATAGCTTAGAGTTGACAGACCTAAATAATGGAATAATAGCTTAGAGTTAACACACCAAAATGATGGAATAATAGCTTAGAGTTAACACACCTAAATAATGGAATAATATCTTAGAGTTAACACACATAGAAAATGGAATAATAGCTTAGAGTTACCACCCCTAAATAATGGAATAATAGCTTAGAGGTAACACACCTAAATAATGGAATAATAGCTTAGAGTTAACACACCAAAATAATGAAATTATAGCTTCGAGTTAACACAGTTAAATAATGGAATAATGGCTTAGAGTTAACACACCTAAATAATGGAATAATAGCTTTTGTTAACACACCTAAATAATGAAATAATAGCTTAGAGTTCACACACCTCAATAATGGAATTATAGCTTAGAGAACACACCTAAATAATGGAATTATAGCTTAGAGTTAACACACATAAATAATGGAATTATAGCTTAGAGAACACACCTAAATAATGCAATTATAGCTTACAGTTAACACACCTAAATAATGGAATAAGAGCTTAGAGTTAACACACCTAAAAAATGGAATAATACCTTAGAGTTAACACACCTATATAATGGAATAATAGCTTAGAGTTAACACCCCTAAATAATGGAATAATGGCTTAGAGTTAACACACCTAAATAATGGAATAATAGCTTGTGTTAACACACCTACATAATGAAATAATAGCTTAGAGTTCACACACCTCAATAATGGAATTATAGCTTAGAGAACACACCTAAATAATGGAATTATATCTTAGAGTTAACACACATAAATAATGGAATTATAGCTTAGAGAACACACCTAAATAATGCAATTATAGCTTAGAGTTAACACACCTAAATAATGGAATAATAGCTTAGAGTTAACACACCTAAATATTGGAATAATACCTTAGAGTTAACACACCTATATAATGGAATAATAGCTTAGAGTTAACACCCCTAAATAATGGAATAATAGCTTAGAGTTAACACACCAAAATAATGGAATAATAGCTTAGAGTTACCACCCCTAAATAATGGAATAATAGCTTAGAGTTAACACACCTAAATGATGGAATAATAGCTTAGAGTTAACACACCAAAATAATAAATTATAGCTTAGAGTTAACACAGTAAAATAATGGAATAATGGCTTAGAGGTAACACACCTAAAAAATGGAATTATAGCTTAGAGTTAACACACCTAAATAATGGAATAATAGCTTAGAGTTAACAAACCTAAATAATGGAATAATAGCATAGAGTTAACACACGAAAATAATGGAATAATTGCTTAGAGTTAACATACTTAAATAATGGAATAATAGCTTAGAGTTAACACACCTAAATAATGGAATAATAGCTTAGAGTTAATACACCTAAATCATGGAATAGTACCTTAGAGTTAACACTCCTAAATAATGGAATAATAGCTTAGAGTTAACACACCTAAATAATGGAGTAATAGCTTAGAGTTCACACATGTAAATAATGGAATAATACCTTAGAGTTAACCTACCTAAATTATGGAATAATAGCTTAGAGTTAACACACCTAGATACTGGAATAATAGCATAGAGTTAACACACCTAAATAATGGAATTATAGCTTAGAGTTAACACACCTAAATAATGGAATAATAGCTTGAGTTAACACACTTAAATAATGGAATAATAGCTTAGAGTTCACTCACCTAAATAATGGAATAATACCTTAGAGTTAAAAGACCTAAATAATGGAATAATAGCTTAAAGTTAACACACCTGAATAATGGAATTATACCTTAGAGTTAACACACCTAAATAATGGAATAATAGCTTAGAGTTAACACACCTAAATAATGGAATAATAGCTTAGAGTTCACACACCTAAATAATGGAATAATACCTTAGAGTTAACAGACCTAAATAATGGAATAATACCTTAGAGTTAACACACCTAAATAATGGAATTATAGGATAGAGTTAACACACCTAAATAATAGAATTATAGCTTAGAGTTAACACCCCTAATTAATGGAATAATAGCTTAGAGTTGACACACCTAAATAATGGAATTATAGCTTAGAGTTAACACACCTAAATAATGGAATAATAGCTTAGAGTTAACACACCTAAATAATGGAATAATAGCTTAGAGTTCACACATCTAAATAATGGAATAATACCTTAGAGTTCAAACACCTAAATAATGGAATAATAGCTTAGAGTTAACACACTTAAATAATGAAAGTATAGCATACAGTTAACACACCTAAATAATGGAATAATAGCTTAGAGTTAACACCCCTAAATAATGGAATAATAGCTTAGAGTTAACACCCCTAAATAATGCAATAATAGCTTAGAGTTAACACACCAAAATAATGGAATAATAGCTTAGAGTTAACAAACCTAAAAAATGGAATAATATCTTAGAGTTAACACACATAAAAAATGGAATAATAGCTTAGAGTTAACACACCTAAATAATGGAATAATAGCTTAGAGTTAACACACCTAAATAATGGAATAATAGCTTAGAGTTAACACACCAAAATAATGAAATTATAGCTTAGAGTTAACACAGTTAAATAATGGAATAATGGCTTAGAGTTAACACACCTAAATAATGGAATAATAGCTTTTGTTAACACACCTAAATAATGAAATAATAGCTTAGAGTTCACACACCTCAATAATGGAATTATAGCTTAGAGAACACACCTAAATAATGGAATTATAGCTTAGAGTTAACACACATAATTAATGGAATTATAGCTTAGAGAACACACCTAAATAATGCAATTATAGCTTACAGTTAACACACCTAAATAATGGAATAAGAGCTTAGAGTTAACACACCTAAAAAATGGAATAATTGCTTAGAGTTAAAACACGTAAATAATGGAATAATAGCTTAGAGTTAACACACCTAAATAATGGAATAATAGCTTAGAGTTAATACACCTAAATAATGGAATAATACCTTAGAGTTAACACCCCTAAATAATGGAATAATAGCTTAGAGTCAACACACCTAAATAATGGAATAATAGCTTAGAGTTAACACACCTAAATAATGGAATAATAGGATAGAGTTAGCACACCTAAATAATGGAATAAATGCTTAGAGGTAACACACCTAAATAATTAAATAATAGCTTAGAGTTGACAGACCTAAATAATGGAATAATAGCTTAGAGTTAACACACCAAAATGATGGAATAATAGCTTAGAGTTAACACACCTAAATAATGGAATAATATCTTAGAGTTAACACACATAGAAAATGGAATAATAGCTTAGAGTTACCACCCCTAAATAATGGAATAATAGCTTAGAGGTAACACACCTAAATAATGGAATAATAGCTTAGAGTTAACACACCAAAATAATAAATTATAGCTTAGAGTTAACACAGTAAAATAATGGAATAATAGCTTAGAAGTAACACACCTAAAAAATGGAATTATAGCTTAGATATAACACACCTGAATAATGGAATAATAGCTTAGAGTTAACACACCTAAATAATGGAATAATAGCATAGAGTTAACACACCTAAATAATTGAATAATTGCTTAGAGTTAACACACTTAAAGAATGGAATAATAGCTTAGAGTTAACACACCTAAATAATGGAATAATAGCTTAGAGTTAATACACCTAAATAATGGAATAGTACCTTAGAGTTAACACTCCTAAATAAAGGAATAATAGCTTAGAGTTAACACACCTAAATAATGGAGTAATAGCTTAGAGTTCACACACCTAAATAATGGAATAATACCTTAGAGTTAACCTACCTAAATTATGGAATAATAGCTTAGAGTTAACACACCTAAATAATGGAGTAATAGCTTAGAGTTCACACACCTAAATAATGGAATAATACCTTAGAGTTAACCTACCTAAATTATGGAATAATAGCTTAGAGTTAACACACCTAGATACTGGAATAATAGCATAGAGTTAACACACCTAAATAATGGAATTATAGCCTAGAGTTAACACACCTGAATAATGGAATAATAGCTTGAGTTAACACACTTAAATAATGGAATAATAGCTTAGAGTTCACTCACCTAAATAATGGAATAATACCTTAGAGTTAAAAGACCTAAATAATGGAATAATAGCGTAGAGTTAACACACCTGAATAATGGAATTATAGCTTAGAGTTAACACACCTAAATAATGGAATAATAGCTTAGAGTTCACACACATAAATAATGGAATAATAGCTTAGAGTTCACACACCTAAATAATGGAATAATACATTAGAGTTAACAGACCTAAATAATGGAATAATACCTTAGAGTTAACACACCTAAATAATGGAATTATAGGATAGAGTTAACACACCTAAATAATGGAATAATACCTTAGAGTTAACACCCCTAATTAATGGAATAATAGCTTAGAGTTGACACACCTAAATAATGGAATTATAGCTTAGTGTTAACACACCTAAATAATGGCATAATAGCTTAGAGTTAACACACCTAAATAATGGAATAATAGCTTAGAGTTCACACACCTAAATAATGGAATAATACCTTAGAGTTCAAACACCTAAATAATGGAATAATAGCTTAGAGTTAACACACCTAAATAATGAAAGTATAGCATACAGTTAACACACCTAAATAATGGAATAATAGCTTAGAGTTAACACCCCTAATTAATGGAATAATAGCTTAGAGTTAACATACCTAAATAATGGAATAATAGCTTAGAGTTACCACCCCTTAATAATGGAATAATAGCTTAGAGTTCACACACCTAAATAATGGAATAATACCTTAGAGGTAGCAGACGTAAATGATGGAATAATAGCTTAGAGTTAACACACCTAAATAATGGAATAATAGCATAGAGTTAACACACCTTAATAATGGAGTTATAGCTTAGAGTTAACACACCTAAATAATGGAATAATAGCTTAGAGTTAACACACCTAAGTAATGGAATAATAGCTGAGAGTTAACACACCTAAATAATGAAATAATAGCTTAGAGTTAACACACCTAAATAATGGAATAATAGCATAGAGTTAACACACCTAAATAATGGAATAATAGCTTAGAGGTAACACACCTAAATAATGGAATAATAGCTTAGAGTTGATACACCTAAATAATGGAATAATAGCTTAGAGTTAACACACCTAAATAATGGAATAATAGCTTAGCCATCCTTATATACTACTTCTAATCATAGATTAAGCTAGTGTCAAAAATCGGAATTCTTTCTTTATAGGGGCGAACTGTTACAGACCGAAATAAAAATGGGTCGAATTATTCGGTAACTTTTAAGTGATATTCCATTAAAAGATGTAGGGGTGATTTTTAGTTATATAACCATTTTGATCTACCTATCTACATTCTATCCTGTATTTTCTGTTTCACGTCTTTTAAATTCATTACTGTAATGATACTGAACTTAACTAAGACTTTAAAACTATGATTCAAGGCTGTATGATAATTTTTATCTTCACATATAATGCGACACCCCTACCAAAAACTTGGATTCGTCGTGTTTTTAAGTTCAAGTACGCATGCCCCAAAGGTACCGTTAAGTGACAGCAATGAAAATGTGAGAACATCTCACAAAAGCCGTTATTAACGGCGTTAAATATTCTATTGATTCTTTTCTCCCTTTGTGATCATGCCAAGTGTTTCAAAAAGACGTATTATCCGGTCTGTAATAGCAGCGTCACTCAAACATCCCGCAATGCATGTTGCACCTGTCTCTCTGAAATAATAATAATAATAATAATAATAATAATAATAATAATAATAATAATAATAATAATCTAAAATTGGAGCAAGGAAAGGAGATGAGGTGGATACTTTTGTGTTTTGTTATATTAAAGTTTTCTCTGGATGGTGAGGTTGCAAACCGCTCTCTGGAGGACAAACGTGACTGTGACAAAGTTATGTCCAACACCCCAAGACACAGGTCGATATAACAATATTCCACTTGAAAGACGAACATGCACTATTTGTAAATCAGATATAAAGGACGAGTTCCATTTCATCCTAAAGTGTCTCGCTTCAGTCGAACCCATATTACTATAGAAGACCATCCGCCTTCAAATTAGCTTAGCTGTTTAGCTCTGATAATACAAAAGAAATTTGTAACCGATAAACTCCGAAATACATTAAATCTAAATTCATGTGCAGATTTGGATTTAATAAACAGTACCATACAAAATACCCTCTGAATATGCAACCGATAAACATACACTTATTTAAAACTTCATTATAGTGTGCGAAAGGGGAAACAAGGGACATAACCACCCCCTCTTCTGATAACTTCGTATTATTACGCTTTTGGAAAAGGTGGCATTATGCCTTAAAAAGGGTTACAATGCCTTTTTTGTTATAAGCTCACTTTTTCTTAGCTTTAAGGGGAAAAAACCTCTTTGTATTTGTAATGTATCAATTTTTCATTTTCTACCTGCACTTGATCTTATATATAAGTATATCTACATAATGATTGCATGTGTTATTATTTTTAATACATACCTATGAACTGTATAGCTTTTGATAAAAAAAAACCCCCAACACAACCAGTACTTAACGCAACTGTATTCAATCGAATATTTTGTGATGTCCATTAATATTGTCCTATGACATATTTGTATTTAAGAAAATTAAAACATGCCTGAATGTCTATTATAATAATAGTTATATATGCATGTTTTAATTTCCCAAATTACAAATACGTCATAAGACAATACCTTATTGTAGTTCGCTTCACACGCTGATAGAGATGTTTTTCCTGGTTTTATTTTTAAGCCGATGTCGCCCAGTGGATAAGGTACTCGGCTCGTGATCGAGAGGTTCCGAGTTCGACTCCCACCCTGGGCGCACAGATGTTCTGTCTTTCGGATGAGACAGTAAAAACCGAGGTTCCGTGTCACAGTAGGCGTGGCACGCAAAAGATCTGCTTCAGATGGGTCCGTTACAAAGGTCTAAATTTCTATGTAATGCATCCGGCAGAAGCCGTCACAATATACGTGAAATAATCGTGGAGTGACGTAAAGCAATACTCAATCAATCAATCAATTTTCCTCTCTTCTCATCTCTTCTATACGTGTTACAAAATTTACAGTAAATGGGAGGTAACTCGTGTTTAATCACTTCATTTCACATAACATCGTATATATACGTATATAAAGCATTATGTAATTGCAAAATATTTTGTTCAGGCCATTTTAATCTAACTTCGAGGTGCATGTTTAATTCTTTTTAAAACTATTTTTCGAAATCTAAAATTATAAAATGAGTGATTTTTTTCAAAACTTGTGGTAAAACGGGAAATAACTCTAACTAAAACAAGACGAATTTGGAAGACAGAATATCTGTAGTCAAAATAACGAATTTATAGCCTTTATAATAATGTCGAATAAATTGATTTATTTACGTCTATTCTCTTATCACTTACGTCATCCAATAACGGGGCGAAGCCGGCGTGGCCTAGTGGTATCGCGTCGGACTCCTGATCGGAAGGCCGGGGTTCGATTCCCGCTCTGGTCATGCCGGTGTCCTGTCTTTCGGATGAGACAGTAAAAACCGAGATCCCGTGTCGTGGTATGCATAGCACGTTAAAGATCCCTCACTGCTTCGGGTAGGTCCGTTGCAAAGGTCAAAATTTGTATGTCTCGCATCAGGCAGATGCCGTCACCATATACGTGAAATATTCGTGGTGTGACGTTAAACAAAAATCAATCAATCAATCAATAAGGGTTTATAGCTTTTTAACTACTGTTTTACAATAAATAATGCAATCAATATTTGATTGGTCTTAGACTATTTCTGAGAATCACGAATCTTACGGAATCTGACTCGTCGATATCGTAAGCATGCAAACTTGTTTATCAAATATTGGTTTGTGTGAGCTTTATATGCTGACGACTTCATTCTTAAGTTAATACTTATATTTCATTTGATATTTGAGAAAATCATAAGTGGATATGTGACCTGGGTCCGGCGCCATAAACTGAGAATATACTTAAGTCAAAATTTTATATTCTTCTGTTCATCAATGAATTAATAACTGGGATTTGGATTTTATTTAGTTTTATTCTATTGATATATAGAATTAAATCATTCTACATGAGAATTTATTTGAACGTTTGACAATGGAATAAATTAAAATGAAATATTTGACTTAAGTATATTCTCAGACCCTGGACTGTAAAGTCCGTTTTACTAATTTGCATATCTGCCATATTGGATTTCTCTGGTATAATGTTTTTCAATGGAATATATATAAGAAAATAATCAGAAAATCGCTGAAAAACGAATACATTAATCCAAGCATTTTTTGTGCTATGGTAGTACTGTTCCCTTACACCTATACGATCAAAATGATATCAAAAGCTTATTTGTATGTCAAATATAACACCGGGGAATTAAAATTGAAATTTCAAGGCGAAAATGACCTTATTTTAACCTATATAAATATCGGAGGTATTGTGGTCGATCTGCATGGTTTTAGCCTATATAAGTATCCGAGGTATTGTGGTCGATCTCCATGGCTTTACGCCGTCCTTTAAGGTTAAATTATTCCTTCTGGAAAGTAAAACAGCCACACTTGTTTCAACTAATCCTACTTTCAAAATTAAATTATTAAAAGTAATGTTTCAAAACTGTTATACAGCTTTATAATTAAGCTTAGCTTTAAAAAAAGCTTAGAATGCAAACCCTGTAGCATTTTTAATCGCGAGGAAAATGGTACTTGTGGGTCAGTTTAAAATGCAGACCCTTTTGTATGATGTTAGCTAGGTTGTTGTCTAAATAATAATTAATACCTCCTTTCTAATGTTTATTTATGTTTAGACTTGGGTTGGGAAAACTGACCATATTCGTCGGGATGTCACCGTTTAGACATTTCGAACACTCAAGTACAGTTAAACATGGAAGAAATCATACTTGTTCCACCAACTGCAACACCTATAGAACACAAACTCCCCGTCGAGGCCTCTTGTGCCCAAATAATCGCTGGGGAAGTTTGCAAAAGTACAAAAAATGTTACAAACTGCGCAGTAATTGCTCCACCAAACTGCTAGAAATCCTTGATACTCCGCCTTCATTTACTCGGAACTTTTCGAGATTTTCTATAGCCAGATAATGTACATACGCTAAAAGGTACGAACATCTAATTAGTATTATGCGGGAAAATTCTGTTGGATTATACCACTGCTGTCGTGGGAAAGGTTACACGAATGTTGATTTCCAAAATATGAATATCCTTCATATTTATACATGATTATGTAGCATCCATTAATTTATCTAAAAATAAGTATTTTAAAGTATTTTTTTTTTATTTTTAGAATACATTGCATGTAAGATTTATTTATCATTTATATGCATTCACTAAAGAAAATCACCCCCAAGTCATAATGTCTATCCTATTAAAAGCTCTATCCTCATATACTCCTCTCTGCGTTTGAAAGTACGGTAAATACTATTCGTTTGGAACGCTCAACTGTAACATTGATTTAGTAATGAGCATTGCCTTTGAAAGCAAGGGTATTCTTCTTCATTCTTTTTCCTTTTAAGCCAGAGACATATATACACATATATGTCTCTGTTTAAGCGCATTAGAAATATCGATGTCATGGACAATACAAAACTTATACCGTCTGACCTCGTAAAGTAAAGCAACTACTTTTTGGAGGCTATGTTTCCCAAGCATGCAGCATAATCATGTCGCACATGCGCATTTCCAGATTAGACAACAACGTAATATGCAAACCCCCGACGGGGTTTGCAAACAGAGGTTTAGCAGCCTTAAATATACGTATACTTGAACATGTAGTCGGGAATTTTCCAGGAAACATGTGTAGGACGTCATCACTTCTTGCCTATTACGATTTCCGAGACGTCACAATCAAACGTGTGAAAATGCGAATGCACGAAAGTGCTACACAGCGCAGCTCGAACGGCCGCGAAGATGCCTGGAAAACCATACGTACTTGAAATGAAATTTTTGTCTGGAACTTTAGGTAGAACCGCAGAGTGCCGCCATATTTGACATCTCGCCCGACCGAGAGTTATCAAGGATAATTTTTACCAAAGAATTGTTATGCAAAAACCTTTTTTTCCGAACATTAATGAAGCGATCATGTAGATAACGATATGACCCCAAATGCATACATACATACATGGAATAATTCCAAACATTTTCACTGCGACACCCTAGCCGAATTTCGTCAGTGTTGTAAGTTTGCAAACATTAAGTGATTGCGGTAAGGTAGTTTAAACCATTGTCCGAGTAAAAATAAATGACACTGCAGCAAGGAGCCATAAGGTAAGTATTATATGACTGGGTTTGGTGCCCAAGGAGGGGGGTTGTGTTGATTGACTGTATGCTAAAAGTGAGTTCTTTGGTTGAACTCTCAAATTCTGAAATGATGACGGAGAGTTGATTCTAAGTTACACATTTATTCTTCAGTGTCCAGCAATGTAGTCATGATAATGAATATAAATATAAATTTCAACATAATGTTTTCACAAATTATAACAAATTACCATAACAACGAGGTTAATGGCACAGGTCATTCACATAACAATTGTTATATCATAAATAATAACTCAGGTCAACACATCCAGTGGCATAAAAACACCTACATTAAATGTTTAACACATAATGTTATGATTACTAGGATACCGGTTTCCATTGCAACCAAATTTCACACAACATATATCATGTGATAGATGGTAACACAGGGTATTAATCAAAATGACCAAATTTAGGCATAAATACGAATATATACAGCTATAAAAATGTGCACACTTCAAATGAAATGAATATTAGATATGAAATACTAGTTTGAATAGTAAAAACCACTTAAAAATGATTGGGGAAATTTATATCAAAGTAGAGCGCTTGGCTGTTACAAGAAACAAATTTTTGAGGAGAATGAAAGAACTTATCTATAAAAAGTTTACCAGATGATTGACAAATAGATTTTTACATAAGAAATTACAGTTAGTGAATAAAAGCATTTAAATACTTACAAGTTTAGTAAACACACAAGGATCTAAAATTTTTATCAGAACACGTTTTCAAATAATATGTTTTCGTTTTTCCGGAAACTAAAAAACAATTTGTTAAGCATCTAATATTTGAACCAACGCGTTTTCTAAACTGCGGATGAGAATGAATTACATTGCTGTGCAGTATCAAGTAAAATAATATTTGCAACAGTGACTTTTGTATCAAAGGGAGAAGTAACCGATATCTTCTAGTAAGCTATTCCTACATGACATACATGTTCAGATACAGTATGAATAATATTTATAAATCAAGACAAATTACCAAACCAAAATTTGTAACATATAAAACATACATATGAAAAGATGTGCAAGTTATTATAACAAATATACACATAAAGACTGCATGAAATGCAACGTACAGCATGCGCGGATCCAGAAATTTTTGTCAGAGGGGGTCCAACCAAAAAAGGTAAATTTTTCTCTTAGACGAGGGGGGTCCAACCCCAAAAATGCCCAAATATTACCTTTTTTTTTTTGGTAAAATTTTCGGATTCCAGGGGGGGGTCCGGACCCCCCTAACCCCCCCCCCCTCTGTATCCGCGCATGTACAGTAAAGGATTATTCCTACCTGAAATGATGACGGAGAGTTGATTTTAAGTCCTTGATTGTGGTCAATTATGTGGGGACTTAAGTTATAGCTGATAAAGATTAGGAATGCCAAAGGCTGTTTGCAATACAAATTATAGAACAAATTTGACAAGTTTAAGAAGCTTAAAATGCAATTTATAACTGAATTATTTTTTATCATGAAGGTTAAATATAACTTCATGATAATTACTTCGATTTTATTTTGCCATGGTACATTAAGATAGATGTTACTGAAGTATTTCGAATGTGAATTTCGAGTTAACTCCTACATATTCTTAGTTTCCATCAGCAGATCTAAAGAAAAACAATTATGAGGAAATTTAACATACTTCTTCTTCAGATTAATTCAGGTACTTCACACTAAAGTCAGTGGCGGATCCAGGATTTCCGAAAAAGTGCAAAGGGGGGGGGGGCGCCCACATGTGTATTAGCCAAACTACTCAGCCATTTTTGGTGCAGAATCTGGATTTTTACTAGTAAAATATCTGGCCAAAAAGGGGGGCGCCCCCTCCCCCTCTAAATCCGCCACTGAAAGTGAAGGTATTATTGGTATTATTTGACATTGGACTTATCTTAATTATCTCCCCTTAAAAGATTAATATACTCATCACATTAATGGCATTATTTCGACATATCTATCAAGTATCCAGTTAGACAACATTTTGATTTGGGGGTGGGGGGAACACTCAACCAAATTATGATCTCAGAGTTTTGTATTTTTTAATTCATTCAGCATTCAGAACTTGTCTGCTATGATGGAATATTTTCTGCAAGAGACTGCATATCTCTTTATGTATGTCATGTCCATTGAAATTGCATGAGGCAATGTCTGTACCTTGAGCATAATATTCAGTCCTATACATGGTACTGTTACTAATAATTTATGTATGCTTTAAATATCATATAAACTTTACAAATGAAAACTCGGAACTGAGATTTTAATTTATCAGCACGTACAAGTACATGTAACCCCCCCCCCCCCCCAATCAATCGATTCAAAATTCCCCTTTTGTGATCCGCCCGAAGCCGATGTCTGATTTACTTGACTGTTTGAGTAAAGGTAACGCTAAAGTTCAATTGAGGTGAATGATTAAACCATCTGTGAATCGAAATTTGTTGAACAAAGTATATCATGGTATATTTCAAAGGTGTGTTTGTATTGGTCTCAACCTTATATTACTTTTAATAACCAAATCTGAATACTTTGCATTTCTTTAAAACTGGGGAGAATTTTTTCAAAACAGTTCAGAACTTTAACAGATGGATAATAATCGAGTCTACTTCTCATTTATAGCTTCACTGAACATCCATAAAGTGCTTGCAAGATACAAATTTTTGTTCACATGTGGATTTAATATGATTGTTATATACAAATATACTAAGAAAACAACTCTACTTTCATTTTCAGAATTGCTATGTATGATTATAATTTGTACAAAGTTACTTTTCATGCGCGGATACAGAGGGGGGTTAGAGGGTCTGGACCCCCCTGGAATCCGAAAATTTTACCAAAAAAAGGTAATATTTGGGCATTTTTGGGGTTGGACCCCCCTCGTCTAAGAGAAAAATTTATCTTTTTTGGTTGGACCCCCTCTGACAAAAATTTCTGGATCTGCGCATGCTTTTAGACAGCAAACTCTTGAAGTTCACATCTCGCTTGCACTAGATAGATGCTCAATGAACACCATTTCATTACTTTATTTTTTATATATAAGGCATTTCTAGAAGCAGTGAAATGCTTGGATTTTTCTTTTTTTTTTTTTTTTTTTTTTTTTGGTTGTTGTTTTCCACAAATTTTTACGGTTTTGCTTGAATAAACATAACATTTGTTATGGCAAGGGAATTCACGAGATCAGGACGAATATTTTGATATATAACAGCATATAGTTCTTTGCAAAAATATGTCATTATAGGATTGTAGAATTGTATTTTTATCGAAGGTTAGTGTAACCTTTATTACGCATTTTTCATTTAGATTTCAAAACCGACATTGTCGAGGTAGTAAAAACATGTAGGTATGTAGCGGGGAAATGAATTGAACATGGAGTTTACTAATAATGGTACAGTTTGACCTTCTGTTAAATTGTTAGTTTGTTTCTAACTGCAATTCCATAGCCACAGGGTCCAAGCGTGGCTTAAATTAGACATGTAGGTATAAAACATTGACATTGTTACTAGCGTTTGTTGCGATATTTGCCCCTGCAGAATTTCTTACATGTACAAGGGAAACTTGTATAGTTGTATTAGCCCCATACCGACTCGACAGAGGGGAATTTAAGTTTCCTCTCCATTAATCTGTCTATCTGTCTGTCTGTGAGTTATCTGTACACTTCCGCTTCGTAATTTAAGTCTCTGTGGATGGATTTCCATCAAACTTTGCACGAATGTTCCATACGATAGCGACCCCATCAAAACCACCGATCGTATACGAATTTGCACAATTTTAGGCCAGCTTATTTCAGCTCCTTTAGTAGCATATCAAATATTATGATATTTTCATAATTCGGATGCGATCGATTGGCCCTGTGATGTGGATATATATTCAACTATGAGCAAAGTGTGCGCCCCTCCCCCAACATCTCTTTGCTTTTCCTCCAGCGTTGCGGTGCCGACATTCAGCTTTTTACTTCATACTATACTTATCTTTTTACTCTGAGAACTTTTTTCTTTTTATTCAAATCATGGCTTTTCCTTTTCTTTCTTTCCCAGTTTCTCTCCTTTGCCCCCCCCCCCCCTCCCCAAATCCCCTCACACTAGGTTGGTACAGGTAATCAAGGTATGTTTATAAAGTCGGAGGGTCTCGTCACGTGATACAGTGGCGGATTTAGAGGGGCCCGCCCCCCCCCCCCTTTCGCCACATATTTAGTAGTAAAACTCCAAATTTGGCACCCAAAATGACCGAGTAGTTTGACTAAAGCACATGTGCCCCCCCCTTTTTTTCGAAAATCCTGGATCCGCCACTGTGATATACGAGATTTCTCAAGAAAAGCTGATAACGGGCAGTTCTAGTAATTACTTTGATATACGAAAGAGGCCATACCAGTGCTTGGGGAACACTTAGACATAATATATAATTTTGTGGAAATAAGCAATGAAACACAACCTTCTGATGTAAATGAGATTTACAGGAAGATCAAGGTACACATTTGTATGGTGAATGACCAGTATGCATTTCAAGACACTTTAAGGAGTTGTAAATATTTTTCATGCTTGTTAAAATACTTAAACAATTAACATTTTAACACTTAATGAGTCTCTTTTATTTTGATTGTTTACATATAATTTTAGGAAGCATGCGGAAAGAAAGCAGCAAATTCCTTAAACACACACACACACACACCTACACACACACAAAGAAAAAAAACCGATTGCTGAAGAAAGTCTTGGCAAGAAACCCGTTGACATGTACATATACACCTCCGATATACACTAGCGGAAATAGAAACTGTGTATACTTAAAAATTAAAAAAATATATATAAAAAGTATTCTTTGATCGCTTTTTATTTTTAAAGGGATAGTTTGATATACTAAACGCTTATCTGAGTACTCAGTTTGTTAAATATCGCGTTCGACTCGCCTTGATGGCAATGTCTTTTTATAACTTTTAATATTTATCAAAGTGATCACATGACTACCGGTGCTGGAAAGGGGGGGGGGGGGGTGTCGATATCCATTTTCACAACTTCTACAATCTGTAAGATGATATGCCTAGGATGTCTATACCAATATATCAAGATTCTGTCGGTAAACATATCTAAAACTCGATCTTTCAGTTGCCTCTTTGTTGCTATATTCACTAGATAAACTGACACCATTTTATGGTAAAATCGCAAGAAAAAATTCCTTTAAAGCTACGGCAACTTTTACGGGTCCTTGAAGTAAAGGATTTTCAGCATAAAATTGTACTTATGATCTTCAGTGAAATTGACGTAAGGATTTATTTTGTACGTACGTAAAAGAAATTACGTATGATTCTTTTAGAAAATGCCTGCTGAGCATCAACGAATCAGTTCTCGTGCCGTAAGAAACAGATCGCGAGAGGCCAGCATCCGTCCTCGACGTCTCTCCTGTTCTGCTCCGGCGTCATCGTGTTGCGAGGTTAGCGTCGTGTAGGAAGCATCGCCGTTTCAATAACAGAGACTGGACGGAAATTCTGTTTACGGACGATTCGCGATTTCATCCAGACAGCAGTGACGACCGTGTCGGGCTTTCCGGAAAACGTTACAATGGCGCCGGCGTTATTTGGCGGAGGATTATTGTTTGGAGTGGAATTGCAACACATGGAAGGACCTCTTTTTGAGGGCAGTTTAACCGGCGTAGGCTACCGTGACGAGATTGCACGTTAACACGTCATTCCATTCATTCACAACAATCAGTGTAAGGTCATTCTGCAGCAGGACAACGCACACTGCACGCGCTGTAGTGACTATCCACAGCAGCAAAACGTGAATGTGCTACCCAGACCTGCAATGTGACTTGATTTATCGCCTATAGAACATGTTTGTGCGACGTTTACGTCACGAACCAAACCCCCTGCTACCGTGGGCGCTTATTTGTGTCATACAGCTTTGTCTGATGTCTCCTGTTTTCTCTTCTGTGTTGTTTTTTATTGCGCATATGGCGGTACATTCCCCATGCATTTCTGCATAACCTGATTCGTTCAATGCGTCGCAGGTGTGAAGAATGCATCGATGCACATGGGCGGATCTAGAAATTTTTAAAAGGGGGGGGGGGTCGGCATTTTCCCGCAGAATCAACATTGCTTTATTTTAGGTAAATCCGCTCTCTTTACACGTAAAGAAGAACCTTAATATCAGGAGGGGGAATCAAATAGTCGTTTTTTATAGGAGCAGTCCGTTACTAAGCCAAAAATTATGAGAGAATGCCGAGTTTTCTATACAATAATTAAGATTTTCGAGTATTTAAGTTACATTATAACATATAAATGGTTTCATTCTAAGGCTATTTAATTTGCCTTTCGAACACTCTCTACCTCATTACATACAGCAAATTCAAAAAGACGTGATACGTCGACAACTGTACTGTTTTTACCAAGTCGGGTATTGAGTGACATAACATATTGTTGAGAATTATTTCTTTTTTTACACATTATTTGAATATTTCATGTGTTAGAAATGACTTTAATGCATTTCATCAATCAACAACACATAAAAAGAAAGTACGTATATTGCATGTAATTATCTAAAATGCTACTTTTAGTTGACATTAATCCACAAATTCTAGGAGCAAGAACGGTTAAACCCAAAAATGTAGGAGGCATCCTAATCACACATAGCTTTACATATCGCTTTATTAGAACATGTACATGTACTTTAAACGTGTATGTTTGAAATTATTAAGTAAGCGTGCATCGGCATATCGTATGGCATATTGCGATGCATTTGCTCAAAATTCGTATTGCGTTTTAATCCCTATACGGTTTTGTCTTTTTACAGCTTGGGATACTGCTTAAAACTTTTGGGTCAATAGTATCTAAAGTTATAATGTACAATACATTAAGATTACTGACATTTTAACTGCAAATGTTCAAAACGTAATACGAAAGTGAATAAAGTCATGTATCTGTTGCACTCACAACAATGTACCACAGTGATCATGCATGGGTCCATGAAATTTAGTGAGACCAGCACCCGAGCTAAAAAACTTTTACGCGTGTTCGATTCTAAGCCTGTATTCAAACTCCAAACCCCTACTCACTCTTGAGTTTGAGTACGGGTGAGGTTATAATCTTTACGCTTTCGATCCCGATTCCTGTGAGTGCATACAAGCACGGTTCTGAATATGGTCCTATCCGATTTTGAAAGTTTTGAGAACATACTCGAGATTGGAGCACGCTGTCATGCTCCAGATATTCTATAACCTCGATAAACTTCTAGTTCGAGCACATAGTCACTTTGAAGCACCGAGTCATGCTCTAAAATAATTTATGAAGGTTCTGTTGGGGGAGTGAACGGCTCCTGTTTAACTAGCCACACCGCCACGAATGTCCAAAACATACAAGCTTACATAATATTACCCTCTGTACGTAACATTTAATACGACGAAACACTGTAAAGAAAAGGTCATAGCCACGCACAACATATGAAGAGGGCGCAGTAACATTTTAGTGCTATGAATAAAAAAATCCTATAAATATCTACTTAACCGTTCTTACTCCTAATTTTATCGTCTTAGTCCTACAAAAATCGGAAAATACTTTGTACATTTTAAGTGTAGATTTACCAATTTTAATCTCATCTCTACACTCAAATAAGTAATTAGATTGTATAATATGCATAAACAAATTGAGGCGTTGTTCATAAAAGTTCACAAAGTTTAGAGGAAGTTCGGGCGAATTTTTTCATTTGTCGACGCATCACGCTTTATAGGGAGGTTGTCATGTTCCAAGTTTTAAGGCAATTGGATCTTTATCAATATCATTAAAGAATAGGCATGGTTTGAATAGAAATCTCTAATTTACAAAACAAAAAAAAAAAAACAAAACAAAAAAAGAAATATAACTTATCCAAGCGACTCTTTGTCCACTCAATGAGTCTGCTCCATAAAAAAACGACCATTTGATTCGCCCCCTGAATATGTAGCATCAAGGGGTATAAAAGTTAAACTTACCATTTTCATTCACTTTTATATTATTTTATATGCATATATTTTCTTTATGTCCGTCTGACGGTGACATAATTGCAAAACATGGCCACTCACCATGTGTAAACTTGCCTCATTGATCGGGAGTTTTATTATGTTGCATTGCATCTCGCAGAGCAATTAATAAAATTTGACAGTTCTAAACCGTTAAAACGACAAACCTTATTCGGCGAGCAGCTCTACAGCATAATTCGTGGATTCCTTCCCCCCCCCCCCCCCTCTCTCTCTCTCTCTGGAAGGTCATTTTTAGGAATCTCAAAAGGGGGGGGGGGGGTCGGGACCCCCTCGACCCCCCCTCTGGATCCGCCAGTGATGCACATGGCGGTCATACACGCTATTAAACTTGTGAAACTTTTTTTCACTCCGACTTTACTTCAGTGGCTATTCGTATCAACCATAATGGACATAATCCGAGAGTTGATGCTTGAATTGAAAGAAAAATTATGCATTATAGTAAATAATGATATACATAACACAACATAATATTATGTATGTGAATAAGTCAATTTATAAATGAAATTACTAATCTACAGCTTCTTTTTTCTGCTAGTATGAATAGTAGCAACTCTCTGTACTCTTGGTAAGATATATAGTATTGAGAAATAAAGATTCTGTATATTTAGATATACAAGTCCCTGCTCTGCACATAACTTTCTCTTTTTCCCATTTAGCTCGTAGTATATGATCACTGTGGCATGTTTTAATTTTTGTATTTACCACCCCCAAGTTCTAATTTTTGTATTTACCACCCCCAAGTAAATTTAAAATTAGAACATGACAACTGAATCTGTAAATTAAGGGCCCTTATCCAATCCATCATAAGTGGCACTAGCATCAGTGGCGGATTAAAGGGGGGGGGGCGTAAGGGGCGTACGCCCCCCCCCCTAAAATTGGTCAATCATAGGTCGCACACATTCAATCACTGTCCATCTATACACAAAGTAAAATGAAAAGTTAAATCCTGATCATAAAACTACGTGTGATTAAATATTTGTCAAATGCAATGCAGCATTAATTGTCTTAAAATTGATCAGTTTAATATTTACTGATCGAAATACATTCCACGATTCCGGAAATAAACATTCCGACGTCATTTCGGGTATTAAACCCATCAGTACCACGAGGCTGGAATATTGTGTAATACAATGGCTACAGACAAGAAGCGAAGAAAACTTCACCAAGGTAGCTTAGACATCTTCTTGTCGGCAAATAGCGACAGACGGTAAAGTGTTGCTTGATATATTACTTTAGAATACATGTAATAGTATGATGCTGCAATACTGGTGTATCAATTTTCAATCATTGTAACACAACCCATGCGCGGATCCAGAAATTTTTTGTCAGAGGGTCCAACCAAGAAAGGAAAATTATTCTCCCTGATGAGTGGGGTCCAACCCCAAAAATGCCCCCCCCCTCCCCCCCCCGCTGGATCGGCGCATGCAACCTATTTCCACGTAGTTTCTCTCATTGTTTAGTTAACACAAAAATGACGAAGAATTGTATTTTATGTTTAACTAGTAGTATTTCAAACTTTATCTAGAGAGCAATTATATAGAGACGGGCAATTAATTTTTCAATTTTCAACCAGTATTACGCGATTATATAAATTTTGGTGGATTTAGAAGGGGCTGGAGTTGGGGACTGACCTCTTTTCGACAGAAAATTTTACCAAGTCATTTTGATATATTCTGCGGACCAGTGTTAACCTTCATAGCTACATGTACAAAACAATAGTGTGTGCATAGTGAAGCTTTGGCTATTTTTTTTTTGGCATTAAAGGTTACTATATACTGTTGTTACAGTAGTAAATATTTTGTGACGTCTATCTGTATTCATACACCCCGCTACAAAGTAAAGAACTTAATATACTGGAATCACATTGTCCGTTAGTCTGTCCGTTTCTTTACCCGGAGCGTTTCACGGTACTTGGTGTGTAAGATGTGCACCTGACATTTTGGGTTTGATTGGATATTTTTTCTATTTTTTCCCTACTTGGACTTGTTGACCCGGGGGATGTTACACATTCACTTTGCATGCATACCCGGGGAAGACAAGTTCAGATTTCTTGTCGTACAGTTGAGCCACATCTACATGTACCTCTAATAGAAACAATCATGCCTGAAATCGACCTCTGATATACCATAAAGCACAGCCAAAAAATGTCTGGTCACAAAACATTTAACCTATTTTGGAGTCACGAAAATGGGTTCTAAAAAGCCATAAATGCAGGAGTTTCCGGGGGGGGCTTTGCCCCCTGGTCCCCCTACGAGGGCTCTGCCCTGGACCCGCTGGGGACCTAGGCGGTCCCCAGAAACCTCGCCATTTTTACGCCCCCCCTAACTCAAAAGCTGGATCCGCCCCTGAGCATTTCCAATGCAATGCAACTCATTTCTTTACTTGAGACAAAATGATTATGGCTTACATGTATATGTAAGCCTCTTGGCGATAAATTCAGAAATAGGAAAATAACAGCAATTTTTCGGATGCTAGTAATTCATAGCGAGAACAGTTAAAATTCCTGTCCCCAATCAAAGCACCTCGTCTTTTATCTACGCTACGAAGCTTTTCCGGCCCCTTCCCTGTAATGAATTCAGATAGGATGCCTTGTCGGAATCGTCCCCACGTTTGCTTAATTGCATCTCGTTACCAGAATCAAACATGTGGATGATTCAGACTACATATAAACAAACTGGCAGATTTGACACAGGTTGAGGAAAAATATGTGTAGAGACTTCAGACGACAGATCGGGGGTAAGTTTTTCTCGCCGATCGTTTACTTAATGTTTATATATGTTTGATTAGCCGAAATGCACGACAGATCGGGGGTAAGTTTTTCTCGCCGATCGTTTACTTAATGTTTATATAGTTTGATTTGCCGAAATGCGTATATCGACATTCTGATTATCAAACTTGTAAGTTTACGCAACGTAAGGAAATGTGGCCATATAGGGCCAGGACTTGCGGCTTAGTTTAGATATACTACCTTGGACACAAAATAGTTAACAGGATATTGTCATAATTAATCACAATGAATTTTTAAAATAGGATATTCAATTTCCACCGGGAAAATGGAGTTATTCCCAGGACAATAACAAGTAACCTCAAGTAACTATGTATTTGATTTCCCTATATCAAAATCCATCATTACTTCATTTTCCCTGCTGACAATATATACATGTATCTAATACTAGTATACGTCCAAAACAAAACAGAAGGCCTACATTACTAGGAGACACCACGCGTGAAAGACTATAGGGTATTACCACAGTCGGGTATTACCTAGGTCTGCAAAGATTCAAATTCTCTCTATCATTTAAGATCTAAAGTAAACTTTAAAACTACAAATTAAAGAAAAAGATATTCTTGAAGTCAGACTGATGACATGACCCATTTAGAGAGAGAGAGAGAGAGAGAGAGAGAGAGAGAGAGAGAGAGAGACCCATGTAACCCCCCCCCACATATATATATGTATATGTCTCTTACCTAATATGCCATGTGCCATATTTCTTAGGGGGTTAGGTTCAAGCCTAATAGTCCGACGGCCCGATAATCCCGACAGCCCGATAGTCCGACAGCGATAGATGGTATTGCACTAAAACGTAAAAACTTGCATTTTGAAAATTCTATGTGAAAGGGGCCGACCAAAGAGATGATGCCGTATAAGCGGTCTTTCATAGTGAGATGATGCCGCATAAGCAGTCCTTCACTTTAATGGAAGAAGAAGAAGAGACAAATACCCTAATCGCGGCATTAAGGCGGGGATGGGGTTTGCTCCCCGCCCCCTTCCCCAATTTTATCAGAAAAAGGGTACCAAGATAAGTACTTATTGTCCAATTTTGGACTGTGGAACCCCCCCCCCCCTCCCCCTTCTCCTTCCATGACTAAATTTCATCTGTATTTAACCTTAGTCAGACAGAGAACGTGTTCAAAAGTAAAGTGATTAAAATCTGTTATCGGTGTATTTGCTCCCCATCCGACTGTCAGTCCTTCCTACCAGTTTTCC